>JAXDDX010000160.1:882500-930000 GCA_034670405.1 Hoplostethus atlanticus | reverse complement strand
GTAAAATTTGCACCAAAGATGGTGTATTTTTGGAAAGATGCCTCACTCACATTAAAGAAAACACAAAACCAAGACACACCAACGCACCCAACAGCAGACACTTAAAAAATCCAATGTATCTGCCCTGTGTATATACGAATGGCAATAAAGTTTAACTTGAACTGGCTCTGGGTGTTGACATAATTTTTGTCTTGGGTATAATATGGTTTAAAACAGAAGATATCAGCACCAGCTAAATAAATGTTAAAAAAAAATGTCTGCTTGAGGTGACATTGCAGGAGGAGAGCGCATGCGTGAGGGTTATGCCCACTTTGCCGACCGGGAAGTGGGAGGTTTGTTTTTTAACTATTAGGTGAGCAATCATCTCAATAGACTCTCTTTGATTCGCACCTCCCCCTGCTCCCCTTTCCACCTTGTCTGTGTTTCTGCACACCAACACAACCCCGCTCTCTCTGCGGATCTACGGTAACCGCTGCAGGGAAGGGAAGCCGTCATCCGTCGACAGAAACCGAAAAGTCAACCGGGCTGCTGCTATCTACCGTCAGAAACCCTCGAACATCGGCCTAACGGGCTACGTCGACCCGTTCAGACAACTTTCTCTCCGCAGTAGGTGAAGAGCCCCGGGCGACAGGATGGTAAGGCCAATCTGATCTTTATTAATGTAATGTCAAGCCAAAATCTGTATACAGTCTCACTCCATTCGCCTGTATACATGCACAGCACTCCAGGCTATCTGGCAGCTGGCTAGCACCACATTCAATCTCGACATTAACGGCGTAACATTAATTAGTTATTTTTGTTAATGACAGTTTTCCCAACATTTACTTTTATTATTCCTCCAATAAATACACATAGGCACATCCAGGCGTCCTCATTTGTACGACATAAACAACCTGAAAGGCCAGCTGACAGCACAGGAGTAATGGCGCTAAGCTAGCTAGTGAGGAAAGTGAAACACTGTGGTTTCTAAACCGCTAGCTAGCTAGCTGGAGCTGCGTCAAGCTAGCAACAAATAGCCAGAATAATTCAGCGATTTTGCCTTCAAAATATATTATGTTTTCTGATTTTAAAAACAAAAGAATAGTAAAATATTTGCGTGTAGTTGTCAAAATATGATTTTGGAGCACCTCTTTGGGTTAATGTGGACATTTTCAAGATAGTAGACACCCTCCCAAAGTTGTTTGTTCGTGTCTTCCCCAGGTCTATATGGCCAACAATTGTGTTCTAATTTAGTACAGATCCCTCCTTAAATATATTCCTTATTTTCACGTTGGTACTTTGTACTACTTAAAATTGTACTGAGAATTTACTGCATATTTACCAATACGTGTTTTATTTTGAAATGATAACCGGAAACTGCACATTTTATTCTGTCGGATTTAACGGGTTGTTCGCTACAGTGGAGCTCTGTCAGACTCACTGTCTCCTTGGTCGGTGTTTAAAAGGCTTTCTGTAGGTTACGGAACGTCTTCTGCTTATTCAAACACACTGACGTAACGTTAGGCAGCGCTGTAAGCAGTAATGTCGCTCAGTGACCTCCAGTTGATTATCACCATGAGGCAAACAACCCCCAACATAAAGAAACACTAAACACTTTCAGAAAAGCATTTTCCCACCTGGAACAGCCAAAAGGCCAAGGACATCTTGGCTGATTCTGTAACTATAGGACCTTTTACATTTGTAAACGGGTGAAAAAATAAATGCTCTTCACAGTACATGCATATATTCTTCCAAAGCATCCCTGAAATGTAATGTGTTTAGTACCTATCATGATTTCAGGTATTTACTAGAAAATCTCACCTGATTCAGACCCCTTCAGATTTTTTTGCAAATTTATTAAAACTAAAAAGCTGAAATATTTCATTACATTTACAAGTATTCAGACCCTTTATTCAGTAGAAGCACCATTGGTAGCGATTACAGCCTCGAGTCTTCTTGGTTTGCCTCTACCAGCGTTGCACACCTGGAGTTGGGTAGTTTCTCACTTGCAGATCCTCTCAAGCTCTGTCAGACTGGATGGGGAGTCTTGGTGAACTGTGATCTTCAGGTCTGTCCACAGATTTTCAATGGGGTCCAAGTCCAGGCTTTGGCCGGGCCACTCGAGGACATTCAGAGACTCGTCCTGAAGCCACTCCAGTGTTGTCTTGGCTGTGTGCTTCGGCTTGTTGTCCTGCTGAAAGGTGAATCTTCGCCCCAGTCTGAGGTTGTGGGCACACTGCAGCAGCTTCAAGGACCTCTCTGTATTTGGCTCCAGGCATCCCCATACCATATCATAGCATCCCCATAGCATGATGGTGCCACCACCATGCACCACCGTAGGGATGGTGTTAGCCAGGTGATGAGTGGTACCTGGTTTTCTGGCCAAAAAGTCAAAGTTTTGTCTCATCAGACCAGAGAATGTTTTTCCTCATACTCAGAGTCCTTTAAGTGCCGTTGAGCAAACTCCAGGCAGTCTGTCATACGACTTTTACTCAGGAGTGGCTTCTGTCTAGCCACTCCACCATAAAGACATGATTGATGGAGTGCTGCAGAGATGGTTGTCCTTCTGGCAGGTTCTCCCATCGCTGCACAGGAACTCTGAAGCTCTGTTGGAGGCCACTGGGTTCTTGGTCACCTCCCTGAGTTTGTCCGGACGGCCAGCTCTAGGAAGAGTCTTGGTAGCTCCAAACTTCTTCCACTTCACAAGGATGGAGCCCAGAGATGTCCATGGATGCCCACTGTGCTCCTGGGAACGTTTTTATACCCTTCCCCAGATCTATGCCTCGACACAATTCTACCTCAGAGGTCTATGGAGAGTTCCTTGGACTTCATGGCTTGGTTTTTGCTCTGACATGCACTATGAACTGTGGGACCTTATATTGACAGGTGTGTCCCTTTCTCAATCACGTCCAAATGATTTCTGGTTGTGATGATTATATTATATAATAAGTCATATTATATAATATAATTATATATATATAATTATATTATATAATTTGATACTTGATCTGAAAATAATAAATATTTCCTTTAAGTTATGCCAAATCATGTTGGAGTTTTTATCGTTCCAAGACCAAATTAACCATTTAATAAAGGCGTTTACCTTTTTCACTTCAAGAGGATTTGCCTTTTTCCTCGTTGATTCATTTGTTACTGATGTTTTTGGATTGAAGCTGCCGACAGCCAGTATTTTTAGCTGATATTCAGTATTTTTGGGCAACACTATTCAGTATTTCCCTCAGTATTTTACTGTTGTCAGGGTGGAAGAGCCTCTGAAACAGCATTTAGACCATCATGGGACACTAAAGCTCCATTGAAAGCCAATCTAATGAAATTGTTTTAGGTGTGTTAGCAGCTCCATAAGGCAGAGTGAGGCAGTTCTAATAGCAGATTGACACTATGAAGCTATTGAGGCAAATCACATCTTCACCTCCATCATATCGGCGGGCGAAGACACCGACAGGCCGATATCGACCAGATGTATTGGCAAACTAATATATGTTAGCCCGTTACTACGCTGGTGCAGCAGGTGATGAAACAAAACTTTTAGTGACTGTCTCACCTAACTAGCGTTACAACACTGTTGGGTTGTCGCAGATGTGACCTTAAACCCAGTAGATGCTATAATCCTAAACCTTCAATCCACTTGATTTTAGTGCTCTCTGGTGTGTAGTCCCAGTCAAAGAGAAATACACTTGTGCTGCTCCAGGCGACTGGGAACTGTTGGGAGATCGACGCCAGAGGCCGTTTTGGTTTGTTCGAATGTCGTAAAAATGACTGGGTGATAATACTTTGATGGAGGGCTGGTGAGAAGGACTTGGCCATGTAAGGGAATGGCAAAAGTCACATGGACTGCAAAGATCCTTAGTTGTAATCCTCTGAAATCCCGTTGGCTTCCCTGCTCTTGAAATAAACTCTTGATTGATGTATTTCTTCTTCTCTAACTTCTATAGTTGTAACCTGAAAACCTGGAGGTGTGTTTGCTTGTTGAAGTAATAGTAACAGACATTTTCATTCATTTTCATTTCATTTTTACTACTCTCTATCGCTGATTATTATTGATATAACACAATAATGATTCAACCTCTACAGTTCATGAAGCTTTTCCATCTGCTGCTCTCAACACCCGGTGTCATGTAGGTCTTTCCTGGGAGAAACCCTCTGGAGACAGGAAGTGATGCGTTTTACATTTCAACAGAAGAAGAACTGGGTAGTTAGCATGAGCAGCGATAGCCACCATGGCTGAACAGACAAAGAAAAGAGCGTCACGTGACTGTCACGGATTACCACTTTAATTATAGTTTATTTGGCCTAATATAAGAAGGTCAAGTTTATATTGGGCTCCGTGTCCAACAGCAAGTTAGATCAGAAGTTTTTACCCAAAGAAACCAAAGAAACCATTTTTGTTAACTTGAATCAGACTTGATACAATTGATGAAATCAGGAACAAAACTGATTGGAGATAACCTAATGGCATGTCTTGACCCACATAGCATTTCACTGTTAATGAAGTGGCACGCCTTCAAGAACCAAACCACATGAAGTCTGTCTTTAGCACTACAGATCTAAAGCTATGCTGCATCCTGATGCACAAGGATGACAATACTCCGACGTTTAACATGCTAGCAGATAAACTAGTCTGTACCCATCAAGCATTGTTGCATTCATCTATGGTAGTAGATTTCATTTCAGTGTTTATTGAAGGGGCATTTTTTAATCTATGACAAGTGGGACAGTAACAGACAGTGACTTGTCAAAAACAATAGTCATAGTTTCCCAATGTAGAAGAGTAAGCTAGCTAAGTAGAGCAGAGATTCAACACACATCTAGTGAAGAGGTAAAACATATTGAATACTGGAATAATAAAACTGTTTGGTTCTTTCGGCTCTTTGACTTGAGAACGAGGCTTTTTAACCTTCGTAGCTGAAATGTGTTGCGATGCCAGTCGGTCACTCGTAGAACCGTCCTCCATTGTTAGGAAGTTAAAAATGCGGGACAGAAAGTGAGTTAAGCTCCTGGCCCAAGTCATTGGTATTGGATCAACAACCCTATCAACCCCCCGCAGATATATAATGGTCATTTTGTGCTATGGGGCAGTAAAAACCATACCTATTGCCCCTTTAAGTGATTGGAAGTTCATTGGCCACTCCCTGGCCAGTCAAGGTGGAGGCCCAGAAGTAAAGCGACTGCCTCTTTCTAGCAGCCTGGTTCAATTTCTGCAAGTCCCAGAGAGATTCGACACGGCGAGGCAATATATTGGCCTAATTTCCAGCTCTGGCACAATCCAGTTCATTCTGTTGTTCTCATGCATAATGGAGAGCGCCACTTCTCTGTGTTAACCAGATAAGAACAACAGGACATGGGGAAAGATTCAATTGTTTTTTATATTGCAGTTGTAAAAATGCATTTTTAGAGAGTACAATAATTGTGTATGAGTGTGCTTCTCCTTCTTTGCCCCCCAAGCCTCCATCAAAGTATTGACTTGTCATCTAGAATAGGATTTTTTTTCATTTTCCGTTTTGTTTTTAATCCAATACCTTTCTGTGCAACATTGGTTTGATTATCATTCTTACTCTCTTCTCCTCTTTCTTTTCAGGGAAACGAAGCTAGTTATCCCTTGGAGATGTGCACACACTGTAAGTATGACAAGTGTTGGTCTGTATAAATGTCAGTTCACCGCCTGGCTTTAGGTGAAGCACTATCAATGATTAAGGTACAGAAATGGATGCTAATTGGCGAGTGACACTATGAAAACACATTCATTCACCCAGGAGAAGAACTCCTTGAATTTATAAAGAATGTCAAAAGTTTACGAGCATTGTTTCTCGCTTTAAGAGTGATCCATCAAAGGAAAAGCTGGTGGGAGAGCCTCCTTTTATTTTTAGTCAGAGCAATATCCCATACTTCCCAGACCAGCCCCAAAGCGAAAACGCAATGTAATTAGAATTTAAGGACTGAAATGTCTGGTCCTACTCTTTGGGAACTCTCTCCTGTGGGAGGTGTGAGCTGAACCTGGGTCTCAAAATGACTTCATCATTGCTGGTATCGGGATTGCTTGCTGAGTGGGTGGGAAGTCGGGGGCCCACCTCCTAACGAGCTGTTAAGGAAGGTGTTATAGACCAGGGTTTGGTGGTGGTGGTGGTCGTGGGGGGGAGCACTCAAGATTTACAACCTCTGCTCTGTCTTCACACGCCTTCAAACCTGCGATTGCTTCTCCTGCTTCCCGTTTATCCAGCCTTGTGTTGGACTTTGCGGCCTGGAGTGTTAACGCCAAATCTAATTTCTAATCTCCTTGGGAAAGATCGTGTCCCGATGTGTGACTTTGGCGTGGGTTCAAGCCGGCGTTTCAGCTTACTGGCGTTGACTTTAGGGTTCCACTTTGTACAAGGACCTGCCACTTGACACCAGTTTCACACCAGTAGCTCTCAGGGAGCTGTACCTCCAAACCCATTGGCTCAACCCTCACCACCCAAACACACCGGTGTTTATGGAGAGACGTCTGGGTCGTCCACCTGCAGGACAATCAGAAACAGATAGACATGAGCAGGTGGGTTCAGTCTGGCCGGCTGCACTGTATTTCCCCAGCCAACTGATGGACTTCCCCCACACTGGGATATTTATGGGAGCCCCCCACCCACCACCACCACCACCACACTCAACTCCCTACCCTACTTTGCTCTCTGGAATGGGGAGGAGGGCGCAGCTGCTTTCCCTGTCAAGAAAGCCCACAGCCTTAAATCAGAGCTGGACTCACCCGCTCAGATCACTGAAGACCCATTTATTTACATTTCAGGAATTAAGCCGATGTTCTTATCCAGACCTGCTTATGATGAGTGAGCAGGTTAGGGTTCAGTGTCTTGCTCAAGGGCACTTCTACGGGACATACCATCAGGACATCCTGCCACCACTCATCCTAGCCTTCAGGGTATTCCACTGACTTATAACATCTGGCATTTGGTGGATGAAATTATCCAAAGAGCCTTACAACAGGGTATCTGTGGGTCCATAAAACATCTAAATAAATTTAAGGCCTAAAATATTTTAGATCATGAGGTATTAGCATGGGGGGCCCAATTGAAAATGAAAACCCTGCCAGTGTTCGTGCTTTGCTCTTTCCATTAAGCTACACAGGGAATTGTACCCCTGACCATGGCATTATTGGTGCCTTGCTCCCATTGTGATACACAGGAAATGGAACTGGTTTTAACAGGTTTTTTGTAATAATTTGTATATTTGTGACTAGGTCTCTTGTACCTGTCACCACACAGAGAATCAAAGAATCATGGTTTTCGGTTGTCCAGGACCCAAGACAACACCAGTTTCCCGCTATCTGGACTGTTGCAAGCTTGTCCCAAAGCTCAACAAACAGCCCACCAGTCAAACATACATTTCATTGCATATAGCGCACTGTGTTCTTGCATAGCTTAATAGGTAGAGCAAGGCACCAACACTGACAGGGTTATGGGTTCCATTCCCACTGGAGCCAACACACCAAATCTGCTGGCACCCATGGTACTGTAAAAATAAAATAAAAGACTTCACTCTGTTAGACCTCAGCCAGCCAAGTTGTGAGTAGATCACTGCCTCCCGGAGAGACAACTGCTGAGTTTTTGTGTTCTTCAGCTCTGGACCGTGACTGGACAACATGTTGGAGGTGTTGTGTTTCTCAGGCAGTAAATTAAAGAGAGCAGGCAGTCCAGTCAGAAGGCGCTCATCGGACCCCTTCATGTAAATGGCAGCAGGAACTCTGCACCGCCACATTAACCGTCCTCTGTCCAGTGGGGTCTGGATCTTTTTATGTGCTCTGGTGCTTCTGGTTGTCGGAAAATGTGTGTGAAGCACAGTTTTAGTATCTGGGGTGAATGGCTAGCGCGACATGCGATATACATTAGCTAACGGAGAGGAGACAACAACCCAACCTTATATCCACCAATCATCCACCTTAAAACGGCAGCGTGAGGGCATTTTAGATACCTAAACATCTTAATTGTCATAATTTGATTGATAACTGATAACTGATAAAACTGATTGTCTATCAGCTTGACCTAGTTAGGCCTGTAAGGTCCTTTGAGGCTTGGCTTGACTTGTCTGGGCCCAAAAATGACCAGGGGGTTGAAGACTGATATGTAATTTGCAAAATGTGACTGCCAAGATCGCGATCTTTGAGATTGCGATCCATCCTTGCATGCTCAAGTCAAGGTAATTAAAGAAACTAAGTTGAAACATGTTTATCTTAAACGTTAATTTGGTAGTGGGATTAAATTTAAACTTGTCAGTTGCAACAAAGTAGTGGTGAGTTAAGAGTTGGGCTTTCAATGTAACGTAAGCCAACGTCAGCAAAGCAGGAACTGGAGCGTTGCAGTTGTCCATCAGTTTCTTTGAGTTTTAAAAAGTTCACCAAAGTGGCAGGTAGTCTAGTCAAGGTTAAAGTATTCCAACGTTTCTTCACATCAAGACGTCTTCCAGTTATGAATGGCCAGTTTCTGACTTGTCTCTGAACCATCGTGTAACATAACAGCTTCTGTTTGGTGGGCAGATGTTGGTGCCTTGCTCTAACCATTTGGCCCTTGGCTAAAATAAGAGATGTGAAAGTTGGAACCTTTAGCCATATCTCAGGAAACACTGTGAATGAATGAAACTCCCATCTAACTGGAGGGTTTCAGGTCTGCTGCTCTACACCGAGAGTCTGAGGGAGATGAAAGTCAGTGATTTCCTGTTATGAAAGCTTGGAATGGAAGACGTTGTACGGCTCGATAGTCAGCACTTAGTGAAAGGTCGTCATGTCACCGTCTGCAGCCTTCAGATATACCAGCACCCCCCTCCTTCCTCCTGTTCTGTATGCTAGCTGGGATTCCTAGCTGCTAGGGCTTTCCCAAGGGGCTGTGGTATATGTGTTGTGAGATGGTGAGGGGGGGGAAAAAAGAAAGGGAGATAGATGAGTGGTGCTGGGTGGGGGGATTCTCTGCCTCGTTGCTAAGAATACTTCTCTCTTCCTCCCTCAGTTTGAGCTGTCCTCATAGACTGATCATGGACCAGCTACACAGCGCCTGTTGTGCCTAGACCCAGCATATTGCCCACGATGGGCTGTGCAACTGAATTATTTGAATGGGTTCAGCCATTGGGGTGCTGCAGTAGGATTTCTATATCTCTGCCAAGGAGCTCAAGACGATGAAAGATGATTGACAGCCACTGATACTATGACTTATTCACCCTCCTCGATGAGGTCTTTGCTGTAGCCTGCCAGCCATTACCTGCAGATCACATTCCTGTATTTTGCTTTATCCTACTACCTGCTTTTTTCATTTGCCCTATTCCATGCGGTGTGTCTTGAAAATTGTGTCTTTGCTCTTCGTTCAGATTGTTTGTTGGTAAATCACATTTATAGAATCTCACCCTGCACTCTGTCCTCCACATCATACCAGAAGGTCTGGCGCCCTGGCAAATAGTTTCACCAGTCATGCTGGACCCAATGGAGCCCCATTGCAAACGTGGTTGTGTAGTCGTGCCAGCAGTTCTACTGCCAATCTGTGGTGCCGGTAGCTTGAAAAGGAAGAAGAATGGGCTTGTGACCAGAAGTTTGCTGGTTCAAATCCCTGGACTGGGAAAATGTTATTGGTTGCACTGCTCTCCCCTGACTCAACACTGTCCAAGTCTGCTGTCTGTTACCAGGACTTGTGTTGCGGTCCATCTAGTGGTCGTTCTCTGCTGTAACACCAGTCAGGCCTACATGTAAGCCTGTTACTGCATTGCAACAGATTTTCCTTAACACAGGAACTAGTGTCGGGGTGGTCAGACGCTGTATATCAAGACTATCAGGTCTCAGGAAAGGTCCAGGACTACAAGCACAGTCTTCGAGTCTGACGTGAATTGAACACTACAGGCATTATGGCCGTTGCTGTTCATTGAGTGGCGTGGTACTGTAACTGCAGCCACATTGAGGTTTCTGTGTTATCTACAGATGATGTAGCATTGGATAACTTCTTCAGTGAAAAGATACAGTATCATTCCTTGTCCTATTTGAATTTTTGCTGGCAAAAGCCTGTTGTCAGTGTAGTAAGTCTAGTTAAAGAGGGGTGACGGGGCGACCTGGTGGCTCAGTGGTCTAAGGCGCATACCACATAACCGTGACGTCCTGGGTTCTAATCCGGCCCGGGATCTATGTCGCATGTCATCCCTCCTCTCTCACCTGATCTTTCCTGTCTCTAGCCTCTTTCAGACATACACTTTGGATATTTTCCAGAGAATCAGGTCCACTCTTTAACCGGAGTTTCCCTTCCGCACATACAGCACACCACCGGAGAATGTCGGTTACGGATGCGTTCACAACAACAGAAAATACTCCGGTTAGTTCAGGCAAGGGGCGGGGCCTGGGTAGAGCGTGTGGGAGACAGGACATGACGCAAAAACTACACTGCGGAAATCACAGTGTTTTGTTTACAGCTTAGATAGCGGACGAAGTGAACGACTCACTCTCAGTGGCCGTTTTTGCGTTGATGTCAATACTAAATGTAGTTAGACGTATTCGCAGCGTCGTTGTCTTCTTTGTCTGATCTAGTTGCCTTCTTCCTCAGCCTTGGATGTTTGTATTATCCCGGTTTCGTGCTAGTCGCATGGTAAATACGTCATCAACACGCCCACTCGCTTGTAGAGAATACTCCGGAGAATCTTCTGCTCCTTTCACACTTGGGCTCACTCGGCGAGAAAACTGATTTGAGACTAGGGTGCTGGGTGGGTAAAGTCCGTTTGACTTCCAGACCAACTGATTCGGACATTTGCGTTCACACATACAACCCCTCTGAGTAACGTCTAGATAAGTTCAGGGTTGCACTGCATGTGTGAAAGGGGCTTCTCTCTACTGACTGTCAAATAAAGGCAAAATGCTAATAAAATAAAATAAAGAGGGGTGACCGTACACAAGCTGGTGAAAAGTGAAAAGTTCTTCCTAGTTTGACAGCTGACTTGGAACAAATCGAAGCCACTAAAGACTTAAGGCTATTGATTTCAACTGCTGGATTAATTGTCTTAATTACATAGTATTTCAACTATTTGGCAGCCAGCCCATATAAGCTCAGCAGCCTCATGAGTGTCATTATTTCTTTGAACAGTACCATTGCTGTTATGGACCTGTAAAACTAAGCTTTTAAAAGAAGCCAGTATGCTACAAACAGGACTTATTCAGATCTGCAAAATGTAGAAATGTATGGAAAATAATTTAGACAATTCCCAGGCCTTAAAAAGTAAGGAAAACACCAAACCTCATGTCTACAAACGTTTCTGGAAAAGAGTCTTGAATTTCACCACCACAGTGTGAGTTCCTGAGAGTCTGTCAGAAATATTATCAGCCTTAGATAAGTGGTAAATCTGCAATGTCTGAAAATCAGGGTCTGGAACAAAATCACCCTGTTACAAAATGTACCCCCATGTACTCCCACACATTGCCTACAAAACGGAATCACCTTTTGTACATACAGTTCTTGCCAAGGTTATTGGCACTGTTGCATTTTAGGTACATAATGTACAATATTTTCTGAAATTACTGGAAATTGAATCAGCTTTCAGTCTTCAGACATTCGTCTCATTGATTTACAACAGCACAGCATGGCTTCAAAAAATGTAAAAGTGACCATTACACCATTTTTGGCTCCCTTTACAACAATTCAAATCATTTTAGTTACATGATATACATTCTGGATTGACCACTAAACAGAAGCAGTCAAGGCCATCTCCAGAGACTGTAGCATTCCTGTTTCCACAATTCACAATATTAGCATGGCGTTTTGCTGCTCACAGAACTGTTGGTGGTGAGAGGAAACCCCCTACTGAGAGGTCTGGGGTAATGGTTTAAGCCTGTACCATATGCCGGACATTGACCCAAGAAGGCCTTTAGAGTCGGAGGCCAAGGAAAACCCCACTACTGGAAGAGAAACACAAAAAGGCCCGATGGATCTTTGCCAAAAACCACCTGGACAAACCTAAATCCTTCTGGCAAAATGTTAGTGGACCAATGAAACTAAAATAGAGCTCTTAAGCAGTGTAGCTCAGCGCTTGGTTTAGAGACAAATTACACCCCACCTTTGAAACAAAATGTGCTGCCTAATGTCAGAAAACTGGGTGCCAGGCAAAGGTCATGGGTGCTCCAGCAGGACAATGACCCAAAACGGACATCCAAATGCACCCAGGAATGGTTCAAGAGGAAACGTTGGACTGACCAGTCCAGTCCAACCACTGGCGAGACCTGAAATGTGCCGCTGGTCACAGGAATCCATCCAAAGAACTGGAACAAGTTGCTGCTGAAGAGTTGGAGAAACTGCTAGCAGAAAGGAGCAGGAAGCTTATTGATGGCTACAAGAAACGTTTGGAAGCATCATCATTACCAAAGGATGTGCAAGAGTTGCCAAGGCCATTTTTTCAGTTTCTTCAGTGAAAAACATTAATGGTGAAAACCAAATACAAATCTTGTGATGACCCAAAGTTGTTTCAATTTCCAAATACTTCAGAAGATATTGTTTATTTAAAATGCTACGTTGCCAATAACCTAGACCAGAACTGTAATGCAAAAGTAAGGCTCCCTGTGTCCCGCCTCCCACCCATTCTGTTGAGTAAAGGTTGTCAGCAGAGTGATTAGTCTGGAAAGAGGTGTCACATGACCCGGTGTTAGGGCTTATAGCTGGCCACCGGCAGGTCCAGTAGCACAAGGTCCAGTAGCACAAGGTCCACCTTCACCAGTGCAGCAAGGACTGGCAGCTCTGGACAGCCATGGCCAGCACTAACAACAAACCAGGTAAGTTTCCACCTGGGAAGAGGAAATGGTTTCTAAAGGCAGCGCAGAGTACCAGATACTAGTGGGTAGCAGGCTTGTGGTGGTCGTATGTCTTTACCTTCTGTGGTGGAAGCGCCTGTCAAACTCAGTGGTAGGGTAAGTTTAACCTAACCAATGATCTCTCTCTCTCTCTCTCTCTCTCTCTCTCTCTCTCTCTCTCTCTCTCTCTCTCTCTCTCTCTCTCTCTCTCTCTCTCTCTCTCTCTCTCTCTTCCAGTTGATGCTGATGAGATTAAGAGGCTAGGAAAGCGATTTAAGAAACTTGACCTAGATAACTCCGGCTCCCTGAGTGTGGAGGAGTTTATGTCTTTACCAGAACTGCAACAGAATCCCCTTGTGCAGCGAGTTATAGATATATTCGACACCGATGGAAACGGGGAAGTCGACTTCAAAGGTAGGACCTCTTTTCCTCTTCTTCACTCGGATGTCTTGCGATCATAAATGTTACTTGGGTAGTTTTCTCCACCAGTTACTTGACCTGATAGCAAGTTTTCTACTGTGATCCATTTCACATTTCTATACAGCATACACACCTTGGATCATTTCATCATTGTGTGGACTGTGTGATTAGAGCTGCAGTACACAGGCAATCCACAAACAACGCAACAAATCATTATAGGGAAACCAAAGGAAACACATTCTCTGCTGTACAATTAGATGGCAGCTCTATCAACAGTGAATAGATGACTGACTTGGGATTTCTGGGCTGATGGTAGTCCTATCAGCTGCAGACTCGAAACTAGAAAACGGACCCCCGATTTCCCAAAAATCACACAGGATACTAGACGGATGCAGGGTCACCTTTTCCATCTGTAGCAATTCTTAGTCTGAAATATACACCGGTGTGTCTTCACATATTATCAGGTGAGACAAACTCTTCTCTCCTGTTTGTGGTGATGGGAGACGGGGCAGGTCATCCATTACCCCAGACCAAACCGCCCTAGAAATGACATGCTTAAAGCTGCATGAAATGTTTGAACAAACTACTTCTTTTTTGTACAAAAATTCAATTTCTGTTTTTAATGTTGATGGGTTTTTTTTACCTCTTTTTTGCAGAATTCATCGAAGGAGTCTCCCAGTTCAGCGTCAAAGGTGACAAGGAGCAGAAGCTGCGCTGTAAGTGTCAAACACAAATGATCAATGATCAATGATCAAGTGTCTGTTTTATCATTATTACACTCAGTTATGTACACAGCGTATTAAATGCCATATTTCTGTTGCTGCATGCTTATGTTGTTGTTGAGTCCTGTGTATTTTAACAACCTGATATCCTGACAAAAGGGTCTAAACTTTAAATTCAACCAAGAAAAACACCAAAATTGCAGTATGAGGCTCACACAACAGCACTGTGTTTGGTTTGTTTGTTGTCCTGTTTTTGAGAGACTTGCATAGTACAGGCACATCGACATGAACCACTTGGGGGCAGCAAAACCACCAGTCTGGAGCCCATGTCTAGGAGGATAGGGATGAAGGGAAATTCTGCACAAAAATTTGAGGATGTGCATCATGGAGTGGAAAGCGAAACCGACAAAGGCCTTAAAGCGTTGTAAATGTAACTTACAGAGGAATAGTTCTCAATCTCCATAAAAAGAAAGAGTTGAAAGAAGATGTGAATCCTTTAAATCGGTTGAGAATACAACATGGGGATATTATTCTGTCCTTTTGCTCATGTGGAACTTGGATAAAGAAGGGCATCTCCAATATTTTCGGGTGTCAGCATCAAAATGTGACAGCCTCCTTCATCGTATGAGCTATGACGAGCCATGACAGAAACCGGTGCAGTCCGGTGGCTGGCGGTCTCGCTGAGGTAGTCGGCGTCTGGGATCAGCCTCTGTGACTTGCTGATGTGTTGACACCAGAAATAGTGTTTGTAGACTCATTCACCTCTACCTGAACAGCATGACACTGCAACATGAGTTAGTGTTAGTGTGACCCTTGCGTTGCCCCTTGCGTTGCCCCTTGCGTTGCCCCTTGCGTTGCCCCTTGCGTTGCTCGTCGACCATTTAACAGACCTTACTCAGAATGAGCAGGTATCCTTCATTGTCGATGTACAATCTGACACCTATGCTCCATGTGGTGTCTTTCACCAGTTGCCTTCAGGATCTATGACATGGACAAAGACGGCTTCATATCCAACGGGGAGCTCTTTCAGGTCCTCAAGATGATGGTAGGCAGCAACCTGAAGGACACCCAGCTTCAGCAAATCGTCGACAAAACCATCATCAACGCAGACAAAGATGGCGACGGGAAGATATCCTTCGAAGAGTTCTGTGCAGTAAGTTTTGAGAATTTAACTTCCTGGTCAGTTATACATCACCTGTGTTCCAGCCAATCGGCTTCAGTTGCACTGAAATAACATAATACCTGCTTTTACCCAAAGCATACGTTCTTAACATGGGCGTTTTAAAATACAATAAAACGGTTTTCACTGGTCATGGATTTTCTGGAATGTTATGGAATTTAGGGAGATTTATTCCAGGCAGAGACGGGGAATGGGATGAATTCCCAGGGGAAGTCAGGGAACGTGAATATTTCACATATTTCACATAGTTTCAATGTGTTCGCTAGGTGGTTTTCAGCATAACTGGGGAGAAAAGGACTTTAGAAACATTAACAAACCAGGAAGGACATTCAGTCGGTCAACCTTTATCAGGGTCATTGGACTCCTGAGATCTAGTGACATGACTTCTTACCCTTCTTGCATCTTGGCAATGCAGCATTTTAACGTATCCTTGGTAAAACTTCTGCATTAGGCTTGGTCTTGCTAAATGCCTAAAAAGTGAGTGTGTCTGAAGAAATCACGGCTGACTGTGTTTCCTCTTCTGTCCTCCAGGTCGTCGGCGGGTTAGACATACACAAAAAGATGGTGGTGGACGTGTGACGCCTTCTCGCTCTTCTTCTCCGTTTACTGAGGATCTGCTCCAAGACGTCGTTCAGCAAAACGCTCTGTCTATTTTCAACGAAAGTATTTTCTCTGTGAAAGCCACCGTCCTGTCCCGTCCCGCCCTGCCCCGTCCTTTCCCGCCCCGTCCTTTCCCGTCCTACCCCGTCCTGCCCCGCCCCGTCCCGTCCTGCCCGCCCCGTCCCGTCCCGTCCCGTCCTGCCCCATCCTGCCCCGTCCAGTCCTGCCCCGTCCTGCCCCATCCTGCCCCGTCCAGTCCTGCCCCGTCCCGCCCCGTCCCGCGCCTTCTGAAGCCAAACCTTACCAAGTGTTATTGAACAGGACCTCTCTCAATAACCCGGCGTAGCACTTTAAAAGCTGACGGACGGCTTTTTAATGTGGAGTGAGCATTTGAGTTTGGTGGAGGGAAGGAGGAAGGGCAGTGTGTTTGTGTTTGTGTATTTCTGTTGGTTTTTTCAAGGCATTTGGGGATTTTTTTATATTTATTTTGGTCTCATCTTTTTTCTTTTTTTTTTTCTTTTTTTTTTTAAGAAAAAGGAAAGTATATATTAGAGGATGTGTGTAGTTAGCTGTGATGTAACTTGATGTACTTGATTTCCACACACCACAAGCAAAGAGCATTAAGTGCCAATCAGAACACGAACACACGCGATACCGTTGGTAAAATCAGAGATAAATGCGTCTTTTTAGGGCTATAACTGCGTCAATCGGTCACATTTCATTTCCAGGTTCATCACATCGGTTTTCTTCAGCTTACGGTTCAATTCTACTCAATTCTTCTTCTAGGGTGGGTTGTGCACTGTACATGTTTCACTGTCGGGGACTAGACCGCTATCATGTTGCTACAGTATATTAGAGGGTAGTCCTGTTTAAGTCTTGTTGGAGGCCCAGGTGGTTTCTGGGAAGGGTTTGGACGATAGAGAGCCTCACATTACCAAATGGAAAGCACATTAAATCAATACCATCTGAGGTCCGCTGTTGCTGCAGGTGTCGCTTCGCATTCAGCCAAGATGAACTGGTTCATATTTACAGTAAATGTAAACAATCAAAATCCAGAAATGCGTATATATTTCCATTCCAGTTTGCTTGACGGCGCTTTTTGAAACTGCAGGCGGCGTTGTAAAGCCACTGATGTGTGTTGCTGGTTTAGCGGTGCATGGAGTTGCAGGCGACAGGGTTCCTACATGGGTTTGGAAATGTCCCGATAAACTTCCAACCTCACACTGTCTGTAGTTTTAGACGCCCGTCGTCACACATACTCTGATATTTGTCTCTGTGGAGAATAATCTTCATCCATATGGTAGTAAGTTAGTAAGATGACTCGCCATGTCAATCATGTTGTACACCAAACTCTCCAAATCAAATCAATAAAGGTAGAAATTGAACCTGTAGGAACCCTGTTCCAGCGTTGCTCCTGGCTCCAAATCCGGTCTCCAGGTTGACGAGGTGGGAGGATGCTGAATGTTTTCCGGCCATCTTCATATTTTTTTCTTGGACTTTTCCTGGGAGGAAGCCAGCGTCCGAGGGAACCTCTCCTCTGCTCCCCGCTGCTTTGTGCATTTAGATCAGCTTTTTTACCAGCCCGGTCTCGCAGGGTTTCACCAAATGAGCACAATGTCTTCAAATGCAATGAGTGCAAGGAATCTGTTTCCTCACCAGGAGAGGATCAGGGGGAGGAGACACAACTAGAAACAGGAAGTAGTTTGACGTGGAAACGCTTACCTTCAATTCCCAAGTTTTCATTTTAACCGTGACCTTAACCTGACCTTTACCAAAGTTGTTTTCTTCTTGTTCGCTGGGATTCTCATATGACTAACATGAATATGGCGTCTGGTTCCTGCTGGTGGAGGAATCACGTTCACGTTCTCCGTCACGTTTGAGTTTGTGCTCATTTCACCAAACCCCGTGAGACTGTCGTTTACATATGAATGGTGTTAAACTATAACGACATGATGACTCGTACATGTACATGGATGTTGCCAAAAAATGCTGTAAAAAATGTTTAAGCGTGGAAATAAGTAATCCTGCTACTATAACTGTTGTACCACCTATACTCTACTGCCACATGCTGTTTCAGCGGGAACTTCTCGTTCTTTGCTTTCCTTTTCTTTGAACGTTTTTTTTTTGTACAGATGTTTGTTATACCATCTAGTGTCGGTGCTTCCTGCTTGGTTTATTTCAGGTCAGTGCTAAAAAAATGTCTTCTGTTGGGTGAAAGGGATGCTAGCGGGGGGTTTGCCTGGTGTCAGTCGTAGGTTTTTACTCCTGTTTTTCTCTGCATGCTGCGTCACAACGCTGTGGAACCATTGAAACTTCATACGTGGAAACGAGAAATAAACTGTTTGGAAGTTGTTAAGAAGGTGTTGCCGTGTGCTTGTGTCACGACTGGACCTGTTTTCTCTCCAACCTTTATTTCTCCACACATTCACACTGGGAGCTCTGTGTGTTATTGTCGCTACTGCTGGTGCTTTAACTTTGAAAAACGATTTCTGTAACGATGTCATCTTGATAAATGATGAAACGAGTTCTCTGTAGTGGACTCAGACGTTTGCACCCTCTGTAGATATTTCTGGAGTTTCCTGATACTGAAACTGAAATGGAGCAAAATCAGATTATTTAGAAATGGAAATCCTGCTGATGGCCAACACTCACCAGCTCATAGGAGCAGCTTGAGTTCTCAATGAATCAAAGCAAACATCAGAACAACGTTAGTGACCCGCCATTTTCAATTACTTCAAATGTTGGGGTCAAGACCAAGACCAGGGTCCAGTCCAGACTGAGACCACAACAAATCAAGTCCTATTCAAGACCAAAATCTGCATCAAACAGTGTTACACGTCTTTCCATGCTGAGAGCCTCAGATCCTCTTCCTGTCAATCATCAGTCTGTGATGTTCAACACGTTCAGCAGTTATTTAGCGATGAAATATAAAAACCTTCAACATCCAACTAATCAACAGGAGTTTGAGGACCAGTACATGCAGATTTCTACAGGTGAAATCCCTTAAATAGTTTGCAGTACTGGAGAGAAATGGATCAATAAAATGACCCAGTTTTATATTTTCAGTTACGTTGAGCCAACATCCAAAGGTCCGAGGTGTTTGACGGGTCCCTGAGAGGTCCGGTCGCCTCGCCACGTCCTGCTCGGTCCCGGCAGCAGGTGTCAGTGTGCCGTAACCTAAACCGCCGAGAGGCTTCATGTCTCCACGTGTTCAGCAGACTGGAGTTTCCATGTTTCTAAGACTTACACACGATCGGTCCAACTATCCTGAGAGACGGGCATCATGATTCTGAGTGATCAGCCATCTCCCATGATGCATTTCTGACTCGATCGGAGCCGCGTTCTCCAACATGGCAATCGACAAGCTTACTGCTGTCAGAGTCTGTACTACCAGCGGTGTCTACTTCTTGTTTTAGGTCAAAGGTCATGACAAAAGTTTAGAGTTTAAAATGATCCCTGTAAACGTTGAGTGATAAACCACGTCTGTACCAGCAGCACTGTCACAGTTGCTGCTGCTTGGCTTTGTTAGTTTATGTTGTTATTTGGTTTTTCTGTGACTGTTTTTGTGATTTAAACTCTTTTCTGGGTGAATAATTCATAATAAATCCTCGTGTGAAGCTGGAAGGCGGAAAAATATCCCTGGATTTGATTTGTAGTCCAGCGGCGAGGAGGCTCATCAGTTGTAATCAGATCACCTTATTTTACAGATCACTGTACAATCTGTTTTTGTCGTGTGTGTGTGTGTGTGTGTGTGTGTGTGTGTCCATGTGTCCATGAGATTCCCTTCCCCAGATAAAGTGTCGGAGCCTGAATGGTCCTAATTGAGCTGGAGGAGAATGTGGCCAGTTGTGCCCGTCATTGCCAATTAAAAGTCCCATTTATATCCCCCCGCTGCACACATGGACCTCCGAACCCGGCGCTTCTCATGGAACCTGCTCATCTGTTTGTGATTTGGACTTCAGCAACTCTCCAGATTTATTTTCACACAGGCCGACATGAAAGCCGCGGCGAGCCAGCTTCTAAGATGTCTTTCTGGCTCTCTAAATAATCCGTCCGTAATGGCTAAAACTACATAAACACAATTACTAGAAATATGGATTTTCACGCAGCATCCTGAACATAAACAGAGACATGTCTGTTTCGTTCCTTGGCTGGAGGAGTCAAAAGGAGGCTGAATCATGAAGGAACAAAGTGCAGCTCATGTATCAGTTTGTGTTTGAATGTTTGGGAGGAGAAGACGACGAGCTGGACTCAACGGTTTCCTTACAAGGTAAACCTGAAAGAACGGCAGCAAGGAGGCCGGCAGGAGGAGAGTATGCTAACGTGTTAGCATGGAGCCTACTGTAACTCAACATAGTGTATGCTAAAGTGTTAGTATGGAGCCTACTGTAACTCAACATAGTGTACGCTAAAGTGTTAGCATGGAGCCTACTGTAACTCAACATAGTGTACGCTAAAGTGTTAGCATGGAGCCTACTGTAACTCAACATAGTGTACGCTAAAGTGTTAGCATGGAGCCTACTGTAACTCAACATAGTGTACGCTAAGGTGTTAGTATGGAGCCTACTGTAACTCAACATAGTGTACGCTAAAGTGTTAGTATGGAGCCTACTGTAACTCAACATAGTGTACGCTAAAGTGTTAGTATGGAGCCTACTGTAACTCAACATAGTGTACGCTAAAGTGTTAGTATGTAGTCTACTGTAACTCAACATAGTGTATGCTAAAGTGTTAGTATGGAGCCTACTGTAAGTCAACATAGTGTACACTAGCCTACTATCACTCAACATTGTGTGTGCTAAAGTGTTAGCATGGAGCACTGGAGCCAACGATCTACCGGGGACACGTGGATGATTTTACTCAACAGGGAGGTTGACCAACGGGACGATCCACCGACCACTCGTCGTATTCCTTTAAGTCACAGACAGAACAACAAGAAACATATTTTATTAGAGGCAATCTAAGAAAAATCAGAATCAGAATCAGAATCAGTTTTATTGCCAAATATGTTTTCACATACAAGGAATTTGACTTGATGTTCGGTGCAAAACAATAAACAGCAAGAGAAGAATAAAAACAAAACAAGAATAAAAGCAAGTACTGTAAAAGGCAAAGGTCAAGAATACAATGTAGAATAGAGAAATTCACACTAAAATATATGAAAAGATATTATAAGAAATAAGAAAATAATAATAATAAAATAAAAAATATGAGTGATCAACTTCATCAAAGCATGGATGGTTTCCAGTTGATTGATCCCCCAAACTCACTAACAACTGCTTTAAACTCACGAACAGCTCTTCAGCTCTTTCTTCCTTTCCAAGCATTTCTGCATCATCATTCTATTCTATCTATTCTATCTACATGATCATTCTATTCTATCTATTCTATCTACATCATCATTCTATTCTATCTATTCTATCTACATCATCATTCTATTCTATCTATTCTATCTACATGATCATTCTATTCTATCTATTCTATCTACATCATCATTCTATTCTATCTATTCTATCTACATCATCATTCTATTCTATCTATTCTATCTACATGATCATTCTATTCTATCTATTCTATCTACATCATCATTCTATGGACGCAGGAACATTTTGGTACATCGTTTTTGTACCTTGACTTCCTTACTACTGGTTAATCGTGAGGTTGTTGATGTAATCTACTGTTGCCTCAAATGCAAGGAAGGAATGAAGTCCAGACTGGGGTTCGACCGACGATGCAGATGATTACATACTCTAAAATGTAATTAAACTATTTAAAAAGTCCAATAATTCAGATCATTTATCTCACATTCTCTTATTAGAGAGATTTGTCATCGCAGTACAGCTCTGCAATAAAGAACCCTAAAGAAAAAACACTTTATTATAGTTAATGGTATCTTTTTCTCCATATATATTGTTTTACCCCGACTATGGGACATTACATATAATTCAGAGTTTTGTAGTTTTAGTTTTTAGATATTTGTATTATTCTAGTATTACTACTAGTTGCTGCCCAGGTGATCCAGGGCTGCAGGAAGAGGCCTTGTGCAGCTTTCCTGTCTGTCAGTGTGGATGTCTCAGCGCTCCAGCAGTCGGACGGATGGCCTGTGTCCCAGTATCACTATCCTCTGTGATTGGGAGGGGAATAATTAATGGAGGGGGGGGGGGGGGTCATTCAGAGTTCAATGCAATTCTCAGATAACTCCATTTCACCTGGAGCATTTGTTGGTGGCTGCAGCAGGGAAGAGGATCCTCCGTAAACACTTTCAGCCATCTTGTTGTAGGTGTCAGGTGGGCCATGAAACTGCTCTGTTCCCCAGGGCGGGTTCGTGTATACAGGCGCTTATGTGAAGACATGAACACCACTCTGGGGGAATCAAACCCGGGCCGCAAATCACACTGACATACTATGGGACAGCAGGAGGCTGAATACTACTCTGTTTTCCCTCACTACGCCGGCAAGACTGAAACAAAACAGATCCATTTACATGAGAGACTTTTGCAGGTTTGAGAACGAGTGAAGAGATTGTTTGAAATACAGTAGGATGTTGCTAAACTGAACCCAGATCTGCAGGGCAAACATGAATCAACATATGAAACATGGCGGTTTGAACATGGTTGTTTAAATTCATGCATTGAAAGGGGAAGTTTGTGGTTGTGACCAAACCACTAAATGTACTTCAGTAAAACGCAACTGTGCTCCTTAAAACACACAGCGAGTAAAAATACACAGACTGAAGTTTTAGTTCTGCAAACAATTCTTGGAGGCAGAAATAATCTCATTGGTTGAGTTAAACCTCAGTGGGCGGAGCCAAAGACTCAGTTTTTATAGCTAAATTAGACTGAAACCCAGTGAGCTAGCCAACATTATGAAGCCTAGCGCTCTGCTACTAACAAGCTAGTCATACTAAGTTATCGAGGTTAGCTAGTAAGCCTAGCTGACCTTCCAAGTTCAAACTAACCATACTAGCCTATAGTTATCTAGGACAGCTAGTTAGCTAGCCTGCTGACCTTCCAACATCATAAATGCCACGGTCACAAATTGATGAAAAAAAAAAATTTCCATTATTGTTTTTATTTAGATTTTGATTGATTCCTTCTCTTCCATTGTTTGCTAGTTAGCTAACTGTGGTTCTTTGGCTCCGCCCACTGAGGTTTAACTCAACCAATGAGATTATTAATGCATTGGAGGAATTGGACGCGCCTTCCCAACAGGAAGCTCTTATTGTGGTGCTAAACCAAAACACATGCACTATAAAAAAACAACATCCAAAGATGTCTGGTAGCACTCACCAACTTTGAGAAAGAGGACAGGGACAGAGCCTCAATTTCACCAATTTATTTTGGCCATCAAACCAAACATGCTAACGTTTCGGCCTCGTCGGCCTTCATCAGAGATGAGATTACTCCTGCCTCCACAGCCGCTCTGCCTCAGAAATGTTGGTTGAACTAAAACTCCGATCTGCTAAGGAAATACAGTCAACAATTCATCAGATGAAGCCAACAATTTGACCCTCCATACTTTCATGGCCAAAATGAGCTGCTATATAATTAAAATACTACTTCCACTAGGCAAGAAAAGTTCAGTCAAATGTCCTTTATAAATGGAGTAAACTTAATACTGGAATGACTCGGAGACAATGGCGGTGTGATTAAACCGAGGGAGATTGCATCTCTGTGCCACTGATTTGCAGCTATGTACCGGGACTACAGTTACACACCTGTCTGGTGATAACAGGGCTCGGTTTACCCGCCGGGCCCGGTATCTCCGCCATCAGACAGCTGCCAGACTACTAATGAAGGGACCTGACGAGCGACCCGACGGCTTGGCTGCACAGGGCCAGGTGACTCCCATAGGGTGCTGCATCACTGACACCCAGCGAGGTAGTCATGGTAGAAATAAATGTCCGTTTGCCATATATATATATATATATATATATATATCAACCTCTACCAGGTCATGAAGCTTTTCCATCTGCTGCTCTCAACACCCGGTGTCAGGTAGGTTTTTCCTGGGAGAAACCCTCTGGAGACAGGAAGTGATGCGTTTTACCTTTCAACAGAAGAAGAACTGGGTAGTTAGCATGAGCAGCGATAGCCACCGTGGCTGAACACACAAAGAAAAGAGCGCCACCTACAGAAAATCCAAGGAGAAAGACATCACAGTACTGGACAGGTGATCTGAGAAGAGCAGTGAGGAACACCACAGCAAAGATGGAGACTAATCCCTCCATCCATCCATGTTCTGCTCAGAAGAGGTTTTCTGTTCCTCAGGTGATTCTCCTGCTTCCTGCTGTTTCACTCGGGAGGTGAATTACAGTCCACTTCCCTCTTGCTTGCCTACGGTTTGTCTCTGCAGATGAAGTTGCATTGTGGGTAAACTGCCATCACACACCAGCTGTTCAAGTTTTGGCCGACATGACATAACATGATTCACGTTGAGCTGCTCCAAGTGCCTGAAGCGACGCCAAACCAGCCGCCTGGATCCTGCAGGTGGAAGCTGATACCTGCCTGACGCTGCAGAACGGTTTCTACCATGTTGGTCCAGTACTGGGTTAGGGGTAGCAGACCTAGACCGTATGAAACCATCACGTACTAGAGTAATACTACTAAAGATAACCTGAACACCACCACTAACATTAACACTAACCTATAACACCTAGAAACAATAACACCAGTAATAATCCTAATAGTGCTAATAGGAGTACTAACAATAATCTTACCACCACCACCAATAATAATAATAATAATAATAACAGCACCACCAACTGTAATAATCATTTTATTTCTAAAGCAGTATGACAAAGTGCTTTAGAGAAAATAAGAAATAAAAACCATTAGAGAACAAAGACGTGAGACACACTAAACTGGCTGGTTGGTAGTCTGGTAGAGGTTCATGAAGAAGTGATACCTACACTCAAAATATACACACAATTTAAACATACAAGGTAGTAGACAACTTGGTGATCCAGATGAAAATGATTCCTCTAGATTGTTTTCAGATATTGAACGATACACTTTGGGTAGTATCTTTTTCACCTAACACGTTCTTACAGAAAATAACAAGTCCGACAGGTAGGAAATATTCTACAGTATCTGTGTACATGTACGGTTTATTTTTACCACCACAAGGACATTTTGAAAGCAACAGGATTTCTGCTAAATGTTAGCTTTATTAAAATCGGTACAATAACTGAGATCACATTTCTACACATCATTACTTCATGCTGACTTCATGACAATCACAGGAGTGATGTGATGGACATCGGTGACAACAGTACAAGCATTACTGTTGGCTCTGCTTGGTTTATGAAACAGAAACACCAACACCGGCCCGATCCAAATCTAGTGGCTTGTGGCTTTGAATCCAGTTGATCTCCTTCATGTTGGAGCCCTGAGGTTCTGGGTTGCTCGTACCCGCTGTCGCCGTCTCTCCATCGCCTGATGCTTCTTCAGCTTGATCTCTGCCACCGAGCATTTCCCCGTCGCTGGATGGAAACACAGGAGTCAACGTAGGCCGTTAACCAAACAAACACTATGCTCCATGCTAACACTTTATCCTACACTATGTTGAGTGATAGTAGGCTCCATGCTAACACTTTATCCTACACTATGTTGAGTGATAGTAGGCGCCGTGCTAACACTTTATCCTACAATGTTGAGTGATAGTAGGCTCCGTGCTAACACTTTATCCTATACCATGTTGAGTGATAGTAGGCTCCGTGCTAACACTTTATCCTACACTGTTGAGTGATAGTAGGCTCCGTGCTAACACTTTATCCTACACTATGTTGAGTGATAGTAGGCTCCGTGCTAACACTTTATCCTACACCATGTTGAGTGATAGTAGGCTCCGTGCTAACACTTTATCCTACACTATGTTGAGTGATAGTAGGCTCTGTGCTAACACTTCAGCATACACTATGTTGAGTGATAGTAGGCTCCTGTGCTAACACTTTAGCATACACTATGTTGAGTGACAGTAGGCTCCGTGCTAACACTTTATCCTACACTATGTTGAGTGACAGTAGGCTCTGTGCTAACACTTTATCCTACACTATGTTGAGTGATAGTAGGCTCCGTGCTAACACTTTATCCTACACTATGTTGAGTGACAGTAGGCTCCGTGCTAACACTTTATCCTACACTATGTTGAGTGACAGTAGGCTCCGTGCTAACACTTTATCCTACACATGTTGAGTGATAGTAGGCTCCGTGCTAACACTTTATCCTACACCTATGTTGAGTGATAGTAGGCTCCGTGCTAACACTTCAGCCTACACTATGTTGAGTGATAGTAGGCTCCGTGCTAACACTTTAGCATACACCTATGTTGAGTGATAGTAGGCTCCGTGCTAACACTTTAGCCTACACTATGTTGAGTGATAGTAGGCTCTGTGCTAACACTTTCAGCATACACTATGTTGAGTGATAGTAGGCTCCGTGCTAACACTTTAGCATACACTATGTTGAGTGACAGTAGGCTCCGTGCTAACACTTTATCCTACACTATGTTGAGTGACAGTAGGCTCTGTGCTAACACTTTATCCTACACTATGTTGAGTGATAGTAGGCTCCGTGCTAACACTTTATCCTACACTATGTTGAGTGACAGTAGGCTCCGTGCTAACACTTTATCCTACACTATGTTGAGTGACAGTAGGCTCCGTGCTAACACTTTATCCTACACCATGTTGAGTGATAGTAGGCTCCGTGCTAACACTTTATCCTACACTATGTTGAGTGATAGTAGGCTCCGTGCTAACACTTCAGCATACACTATGTTGAGTGATAGTAGGCTCCGTGCTAACACTTTAGCATACACTATGTTGAGTGACAGTAGGCTCCGTGCTAACACTTTAGCATACACTATGTTGAGTGACAGTAGGCTCCGTGCTAACACTTTATCCTACACTATGTTGAGTGATAGTAGGCTCCGTGCTAACACTTTAGCATACACTATGTTGAGTGATAGTAGGCTCCATGCTAACACCTTATCCTACACTATGTTGAGTGGTCGTAGGCTCCGTGCTAACACTTTATCCTACACTATGTTGAGTGACAGTAGGCTCCGTGCTAACACTTTAGCAGGCCACTAGTATTATCCAAAGTAGGAAGACGCTGAGATAAAAACTTGATCTACCATGATGGACTTGTCTGCTCTTCTCTGGTGTTCATACCAGTTAAGAACACATGAAGAAACATCTGAACATGAGCATCAGTCCAGACTGACCAAGTCTCCTTCTACCCATAATGCCTTGTGTTCTGGGGTGGTTTCCTGTAGCTGGTTGGATCCCGTTCTCTCTCCTAACGAACCACCACAGTTCTCTTCTACCCATAATGTCTTGTGTTCTCTTGTTAGAGGACTGAGACGTTTTCTGGCGTCTCGTCGGTTATTTGGTGAATGTTGTTGTTCTCACCTGGAGACCAACCAGCTAAAGGAGGAAACGCTGCAGAGCTTAATAAACCCACCAGAACATGCTGGCTGTGAACGCACCCTTACCTTTGCTGGTCACTGGGTTGTTCGGCCTCCTGAAGGTAAACTGACTCTGATCTTTGACATCGTTTCCAAGCGGTGGTGCAGCAACTGACGGGATGCCGGTCCCTTGTGGATGGTTTGAGCTGCTCGTTTTAAAGGTGTTGTTAGCTTGCATGTATCTGTGCGACTCCTTCCCTGTCTCGTTCTGTAAACTCGCTGTGCAGTCAGATGCATAATTCCCACCAAATGAATTACCGGGTGGTCTACCTGAGCCGGAGGGCAGCGGCGTGGGTGTTCGTTTTTTGGAAAGAGACTGCATACAAATGACATCTCTTCCAGAAGACTGGGGGTTAGTTGGGGCAGGTTTAACTTGTTTGACTTCAGTCTGTTGAGTCATGTTGTCCCAGACTCTATTTGGAGGTGCCAGCGCTGGTCTCTGGTTCAGTGTCTGACCGACTGGCCGAGTCTGTTCGGTGGAAAGGCTCTCAACACTCTGGACTTGGCTCTCCAGGTCTTCACACATTTCACACAGCAGGTCGTCGTCTCCTGGTCGTCCCAAGCAAAGTCCGACGAGAAGAAAGAGTCCAGGTCCTCATCCAGGAAGTCGTGGTTGCTAGGTGGGACAGCGGGTACCTCCTTGGGCTCGGCAGGCTTATGGTTAGAAGTTGCCTCAGGTGGAGAAGGTCTCATGAGACAACCTTTAGTAGCTTTCGTAGCGGATGTGTTTGAGCTAGCAGAAGCAGATGCCGTGTTGCATTTTGCTCTCGAGTTAGCAACAGAAGTCCTTTGATGAAACGGTGATTCCTGTTGATTTGACTTGACCGCATTTGAATGATGCGTTTGCCAGTTAAGTTGAGAGCCCGTCTCGATGGAAAGGCCTTTACTGGATGAAACCCGACTCTGCTGTGCGTCCGAGACGGACTTGAGGTTTGTCGATGCGTCTGTCAGGATTCTTCTGACTGGGAAGTCAGGATGAGTTTCCAGTCTGAAGGATATTCTGTGTTTCACATTCTCCTTCTCTGCTTTAGATGCAGCTGACTGGCCGTGTTGGTGTCCTGGTTGACTTCTTACAGGGACATTCACAGCATTGCCCTTGTATTGTTGTATTTCACAGGATCCTCTCTGGGTTGAACAGTGCTTTGGACCGGTGAAGTTCTGTGGATTTTGGGTAATCTCAAAGACTAAAGAGTCATTTAGCAAATCATCATTATCCCAGTCGTCTTCGAAATCATCCACTGAAGTGCCTTTAGTGTGTGTTGTGTGACCATGCGAGGGACCGGCGTCTTTCAAAGAAACCTCTTTGGAGGATACAGCGGGAGCAGCATTCACCGCCGAAGATCGAGCTAGAGAAATCTGACTTAGATTTCCACTTATTTGTTGAGTCGGCCCATCAAAAAGAAAATCCAAATCGTCCTCCATATGGTGATCAGGGGGCGAACAGGGCTGGGCATCTCTCCCACCTCGCTGCATTTACAGCTGGCTGGGAGGTTTCGGAAAGCAAAGGCCGGACTTCATTCTCATTGCCGCTCTCAGAATCCAAGATGTCCCCTGAAAGAAGCTCCAAACTCTGCTGGTGCATGTCTTCGAGTTCGTCTTCATCTTGCTGAAACATGTTGAAGTCAAACTGTTTGGCCAGCTTCAACAGATCGTCGACTCCATGTGGCCTGTGGTGAAATAAAAGGGTCAGCCTTTTGAAAATAGGATACATTGACATTTTGAAATGTAGTTGTTTTAGTCTGCATCTGTTGAACAGTTTCTTCTTTTGGCAAAACAGCTTGGCAGCATTTCTCCCTGAAACCAATGAGAACTGCTACCTGCTAGCTAACGCTCCCCAACAATGCTGCCGTGTTATCTTTGGTTAGTTTAACTGCTAATACAGGATCTACTTGCCTACAATTTCACAAGAGAAGAATGAAGAAAAGTAAGAAAAGAAAAATCAAGGTTTTCCTTTAGAGCCACAAAAAAAGGAAAATAAACTTTTTGAAATGAATTTGATGAGATGATAATTGATCATTTGAGATGAGAACCTAAACCTCCCCTAATGTCTACATACAATAAGCTCTGTCCCAAACAGCTTCATCATCACAACATCATGATGGCGAGTCAAAACAGAGCTGGACTGCACTGCTGGTCTTTTCAGATACCTTGGGGATTTCTTCTTGGGAAGCTGAACGTCTGGAGTGCAGGGGATGGCAGCACTGTCTCCGATCCACTGCTGTAGCGTTGGCTCTGCAACCTTCGGTCTGCCGTGCTTTAAAGAGACGTGATGATGCAACAGTAAAACTACCACCTGGTGTTTAAACTCCTTAATGGTGCCGTTCAGAGAGTCGTCTTCCATCAGACTGGGAGTTGTGTCCCCCGGAAACAAGGAAATCTTAGAAAGTCTTAAAGTCACATCCCTGTCTGACGTTGATCATCATGATATTGATTGAGTCCATATCGCCCTGCTATAACGTCCTTTCACAATATGAGAAAAATCATATTGCACTGACATTCAGACATAATGAGTCACTTCAGACCAAAGATATTTCCTGATAAAACCTGATTATATATATTGTGGCTTCCTGGTAGCTCATAACTGGGGATCTGTTCAGTTTTAATTAACACTCTTTACACTTTAACATTTCACTGTATACTTTCTTAATGCACATTGTTTCAAAATGCTGAATTTTAAGTTTTTATCTTTTTCTAAGTGCACTTAACTTTTATTTTCTCTTTCTTTTTAATTTTTCCTTTCAATGTAAAGCACGTTGCGCTGCATGTTTTTGTATGAACGGTACTATACCCCGGCCAGTACCAATCCCTCCAGTCGGCTACCAACCTTCGGAGCGATCCTGCTGACGATCTCTGAGATGTCCACAATCGCGGCGCTGGCGGGTTTTTTACCTCTTTTACCTGCACAGACACACAGAGTCACCATGCAGCACAGACCAAACATACTGACTGACCCAAACCAGCAGAATGACTGGAAACACACTGAATGTGTCAGTGGCATAGTACTAGAGTTCACATGATAAACTCTACAACTGAAGAGTGTTCTTCCAAATTAAGATATCCACCATTTAAAAAAGTAACACTTAATCTTACAAATTTAAAACTAATTCTGGTACTTTTTAAGTCTGTCGCTGACAAAATGACAACACCTCAACACGCTGGATCCTCCAAACTCTGAACGATTTACAATCCTCTGATGTTGAATGATGAACTTTGGGTTTCTAAATTGGTGTTTTTGGAAACAAACTCTTCAAATACACGTCGATCACATGATCTGAGTGCAGTTAGCAGGTTTACCAGGTCTGTTGGGCGAAGGAGAGGTGGCATCCCAGATAATGTCCTGTTGAAACTCGGAGTCATTGTGAGGGGATTCTCCGGTGAAGCCACCAGTATATCTGGACCTCGGCGGTCGGGTCGGGGTCTTGAACTCTGGAAGTAAAGAAACACCAAATGGTTCTGACCGTCTGTTCACACTGCAAGCAACACCGTCTTACGCCAATTTTTCATGGTCATCGACCGACAACAGCCAATCAGATTGCTGCTCTTCCTTGTTTCCCTACTGGTGTGATTCAGTTTCAGGAACAACAGTTCAGTCTGGCAAGAGCAGAATGGAGAAGTCGATTCCAGACCAGTTCTCTACCACTTCTATTTGAAAGACGAGGAATAATGGTGGGTGAGGTGGTACACCTTCAACCTTAACCTTCATCCGTCTTATTCCTGCAGATCAGCTGGTTAAACTTAAACATTAAAAAGACCAAGATACTATACTATATATAGCCTACACGTCACTGCAACAACCCTGCGTCCTCCTCCACCACCACCAGAGAGGTCAGAGGTCAAGGTCGCAGTGAAACACTTCTGAGAACGTAGAATAACCCACTGATGATCAGTCAACACTAACGGAAGCTGCTCGGTGTCGAGCCCCGATACGTTTCAATTTCAACTTGAAAAAATGGTTTTAAAAAAGAAGTACTGCTTGGTGTGTTGGATGTAAGCCGAAGTGAAGAGAGGGTTGACGGTTTGTGAAAGGTCTTAAGTCATGATGTGTGTAGCTTTACGCATGTACTTTACCATTAAATGACCAGAGTTTTGGATGAAGTCTGGCGTACCGTTCGCACCGCGGCTACTTGACAGCCAACACTGAGTACGAAGCTCACCAAGATAGTGAATTTCTCTAACTGAACACCGGGTAGGCGTCACTGACCTGCTTCACAGGACTTGGGAGAGTCACCTTCAGCGGCTGCTGGTTGCTGGGTTTGTCTGAAACTCCGACTGAGCCGGTTTGTTTTCGGCTTTGACCCGCTGCTCGGCGGGTGTTGTTGTGGTTGAGTGTCTGTCAGACGAGACGGAGGGCCGAACTTTCTCCGAGTTCCGTTCATGGTCGCCAGCATTTATTTTCCTCGATGTCAGTTGACGATGTGCAGCCACACAGTCAGTGAGTGTCGCTGGACTGCTCTACACGCAGCGTATTTTGTTATTAATCGGCCATGTAGGGAGACGTTTTGATCGTCCCGCCATGTTGTCATTCCCAGAGTTCTGTTCGAGGGAGCGTTCAAGAGCGGCAGGCTGCGCTAATCCCGCGCAGCCGGGGTTGCAGACAGTATGCACAAACCAGAGCGGATACCTTTCACTTTACTTCAGAATAGATTTTGAGATATGTTTTCAAAATATGTACACACAACTTTTACATAAACTTTTACATAAAGATGTCATTAATTTTGTGATAGATACAGTATTCATATACATCCAGTCTTCCTATGACAACATTCAGTATAGTTTGAATAATATCATCCACATGTATTAATACATTTTTGGCCATTTTTGTATATTTTATATTTTAACATATATTTAAAGGTGATTGTGCTTTTTTCCATCAGGGCCCTGTTAGTGTATATATGTGTATATAATGTGTGTGTAAAAAATAAATAAAGTGTAAAATAAAGTAAGTTGACTTGAAAGAAATGTGCACATCTGATTTAGCCAGAAACAACTGACATCTGACTCCAGCCTCTTTGGAAGCTACACACCAGGAACCGATGCTCAGACACTTCTGTAATGTTTTCACTAATCAATTTTTTTTTTTTTATAGAATGCACATTTCATGACAAGGTATTGCAGTTGAGTGAGGTGCAGGGCCAGGGTGAAAGTAGTGAGTAACATCAATAACAGGATTACTATAATCTGATTACAAAACTTTAGTAACTAACACTGAGAAATAACACTGACATGACAGATAGACCTACCTGTGAAAAAATGTGATTAAAAAATAGTTAGATTATGGACACAAACACAACTCATTTGACACAACTTGAAATGGACTGCAAGGTTAATCGTGGTTGTAGATCAGGGGATACAGCAACCTGCAGATGATGAGAGCTTAATAACAACATAAATTGTCAGAGCAAATGTATGAACGTATGATGTGTTGAAGATTTTAGTTTTAGTTCTACAACATTTCTTTAACTCAAGCAATGAGATTATTTCTGCCTCCGAGATATATTTGTAGAACTAAAACTCCAATCTGCCACATGTAACTCAACGTAGATATTAACACAGTTATTGGCAGCCCGGTTGTGTTTTGAAATACAGCCACACAATGGATGGGACTAAACTCAGGAGGACGGGAGTTTGAATCATCGTGACTAAATGTCACAAATGCAAAGCAACAGAAAATCCCTGTTAATTTGACATCGGAGAGATACTAGATATGAAACATTTGATATGTTAAAATGACACATCCCTGTGCCGAGTGAGGCTGGCGGGGAGGCTGACTGGGCAGAAGCAGGTTAGCTGGTGATGCTCTATATAGCAGATGACAGAAGCAGCAGGGGTTGTTTGTGAAGCTGTCAGCAAGATCTCCCCCTCTGCTGCCTCACGCTTCCCCCAAAGGAAGGATTAGCGCATCACAACCCTGTGGCCCTGCAGTATATATAGACGTTAGTGTGTGCATGTGGATGTTGTTGCAGAAAAACAAGCTGAAAGAAAAGAGACACCCACTCTGCAGAAATAAAGAATAAAAGATGGCACTTTTTAAATGAAATGAAAACACGTTCGCAGAGTGGATCCTCCATGTTTTAGAGAAAGTAACAGGATTCAGCAAGCAAAAATAAAATTAAAAAATGTAAAAGATGTAATAAAATGTAATAAAAAAGTAGAATTTCTAAATAATAAAACAATAAAAGCAATAAAATAGAATACACACACTTGTGGACTTATGTAAAGACATACTGCCTGGTACGGTGTGAAGAACTTCAGGATTCTCTTGGAGAAAATGAACACTTGGACTTTTGGAAACCAACTCGGAATATTTTCCGGTTGTATGAAGATTGCGAAACATTTCAGCCATCCTTAATTGTGTGTTTTTGAAGTGACGCTCCCTGAGGACTGTGACGAAAGCCGAGCGATTCATCAACTCCACGCCGGTCCGCGGGGCCGGGCCCCTGCCCTGGCCCCTGGCCAAACACAGACATGCACCATATTTCATGGCCTGTGCCTCCGAATAGAATACCCTGCTGTGCAAAGGAAAACATTGTGTTTCGATGCACTGAAAGAGGAATCTGTCGCGGCGCTCTCCAGGAAGGAAAAGGTAGCTACCTGGATTTTGCATTACAGTGGCGCTGGGGCCGAAAGGCTTCCCTCCCCCAGTAGACGCTGTCCTGATGTGAAATGTGATCCAGGCCGCCGGTTGGAGGCTCGTCAGAGAAGGCCTCAGCGCTTTCAGGCCGGTGGATCATAGCGGCTCTCCAATCTCGCCCATCCGTCACCGTGTGCTCCGATGTGCCAGAGAGCCTCGGGGTGCAGACTGCAGCACCAGCCCTGATCCGCAAGCTGCTGTAATCAAACCCCAGCAAGGCTACAACGAATAGCATGTTGTGTGGAGGCTAACATTCCTTTAGGTACTTAAAGGGGCAATAGGTAAGATTGTTACTGCCTGATAGGGTTGATGATCAATACCAGAGACTTATTGATTAAAACTCTCCGGTCCATAGCATGCTTATATAGAGACGTTTCTGTTGGAGCTCTACTGGAATTGGCTAGTTTATTGGGAAAATGTGTGTTGTCTGTTTGTTTCTATTACAGGCCACCATACTGACGGCAATGGGGGACAGATCAGTTCTATCGATGTTGTTGCAGTTCCTGCTGCTCGCCGATAGAGGTCGATAAAAGTCATGGTTACTTGATGCCCCTTTAATATACTGCATGTTGAAGAGGTTTTTCCTTCACCACAACACTGTAACTCTCCATAACTCTCCATAACTCTCCATAACTCTTTAACTAAGCAAAGTTGTGCGAGACTGTTTGCAGTTTTGGGAAACGTGAACTGCTGTCATCTTCCATCTCCGAGGTTCTCAACCTTTCTGCATCACAACCCCGAAGACAAAGTGACGCCTGCTGCAGACACGAAAGTCACGAAAGTCCTGATTTTTATTTCCCTTTTTCAGTGTATTTTACATTATTAATTATTGAAAGAAACCTAGTGGCTGCACCTGTTCATTGGTTTGCAAGAAACATGATTTTTGTATTAGAAATATTTTTTACATTGTACGAAACCTTTCGCAATCCCCCCAACTCAGACCCTGACCCCGGGTAGAGAACCTTATTCTCCAGTTATGGCAGTCAGAGTACAATCTATGGGTTTATTATTGTTAACTGTGCACTGTGTGGTATTTTCTACCCAGTGTATACAACGGCTAGTCTTGGTTCAGACGCTCCTTAAGAGCCTTCATCCCATTAAGCACATCAACCTAATCATCTCTGCTAAGACGATTTACTCTGAGTAGCTGCTCTCGGTTTATTTTTGTTTCCCCTGGAAAGTTTTTTTCTCGGCCTCCAAGAAACTGTCAGTGTGTTTCAGCTCTGGGCCTATTTTTTTCTTGACAAGGAGAAAATGGTGGTCATTTAGCAGGTATTTAAGGCAGGATAGGACGCTTCACTGGAAATGTTGGTATTACACTCTAGTGTCTGTGGTTTGCTGCCTTTCAGTCCATTGGAATTTCACAAAAATGGAAAAATATCTGCTTTGTGACATTTGTACGGAAATATTTCCCCTCACACAGTGTCATGTGAGGAAACACTAGGATTCAAAGGGACAGAGTGTATAGATGTCACATTAAGACACGGCTTGGTTAGAACAAGACAAGGGCCAGGGAGGAAAGTATTTTTACCAGAGTGTGAAGTGTTTTTTCACTGACAGAAAAATGTCGCTGGATGGAATATGGGTGTCGACTCCAGCTTGGAAAAGAGGCTTCATGAAGCAAACAGACAAGCAGGCAGACGTGACATCATGCAGCATCCAGTGTCTTCCTTTTGAATCCCAATCAGGCCTAACGGAGGGAGATTCGTCCTACGGCGGGCCCTTGGCGAGGCTTGAAACGAACCCCCGGCGACACAGTCCAGCCGAGGCTCGCAGGCAGGCAGAGTACACAGTTTACAGCACCGTGCACTTGAAATTGGACGTTCCACGAGTCCCGCTTTAGATTTCCACTTCAACACCCACTTTAATGCGTGCAAACGACTCCAGTTACTGTTTCATTACCGGCCTACAAATTCTGTGATAAGTGACTCCGTCAGATCCCTGTGAAAGCCGTCCAAGAAGTCACCCACAAAGTGCCCACTTACCCTTCTTCAATGTACAGCATGCGTGTGTTTGGGTTGGGCTTAATGCTGCATTTATTGCCACTGACTGGCCCATTGTAATCTGTGTCAGATGGCTTCCAGGCTTTTGTTTTGTCAGAAGTACAAAGGGGAAATAGAGCAGGACCCAGTAGAGTTTGTGTGATGAGGCAACGAGCTGAAACCATGGCGTCCTGAGGTGCCAGTGAGCTCTCAACCCGTTCTCAAACTGCTTGAGGCGACGCTGCGTGCCCAGGAGTCACCTTATTGTGGTAAGAGATTGAGTTTCATAAGAAGCAGCCCCTTCATTGTGGGTAGGAAAGCCAGAAGTCTTCCCTAATGGCTCAGAAATGATGAAGAACATGGAACTGTTTCAGAGAACAAACCTAGAAGTCCCAGGGATTTGAAGAGCTCGCTGCGTGGACTGATATATTAGAACATCTATCAAACTGATCCGCAGGAATGCATTCATTTGTAGATTATACCCCTGCTGTCGTTACACTGGGCCTGGGACAAACTGAATGTATTTGAACATGCAATGGAGCCATGAAACCAGCGGTCCAACAAGTTCGTACTTCATAAATCTTGTTTCCCATGATGACCGATACTATTTGTCTGTTCTGAGAATCGGAGAGGCATGGTGTCCGTTTAACGGCGCTGCTCTCTTCCAGCCTCGATCCCTGGACGCTTCTCCTGCCGCTAAGAGAAGCCTGTTCCAGAAACGAGGGTTGTTTGGATTTATGGAGGCGCTTTACTAGACTACCGGGAACCAGCGTGCGATCACCGCGCTGCAATGAAACCCTGAGATTATTCTGCCTCGGCCATAACTCGCTCCGTTATGACCGAGCAACGTCCCGACTCCAGATACTCAAAACAATCTGGGGGAACTTCTGTCACATGTCGTTCCCGCCTCGCAGAGCCGGAAATGCCGGTTCTTCCATCTGCGCAACTTTTAGACAAACTTCCTCGGGCCCTTGAGAGGAGGAGGTGAAGTGTGAGGCCGGAGAGAGACGTAAAACCTTAATGGAAACTTGTTGTAGTCCTGGAGGGGCAGGAGGGGCAGGAGGGCGTTCATCCAGCCAGGCTCGCTTCAGCTTGTTTCTCTAGACCGGGATTAAACTAGTACAGAACACCAACACACCAACACACCAACACACCAACACACCAGCACACCAACACACCAACACACCAACACACCAGCACACCAACACACCAGCACACCAGCACACCAGCACACCAGCACACCAACACACCAACACACCAACACCAACACACCAGCACACCAGCACACCAACACACCAACACACCAACACCAACACACCAGCACACCAGCACACCAGCACACCAGCACACCAACACACCAGCACACCAGCACACCAACACACCAGCACACCAACACCAACACACCAACACACCAGCACACCAGCACACCAGCACACCAACACCAACACACCAGCACACCAGCACACCAACACCAACACACCAACACACCAACACCAACACACCAACACACCAGCACACCAACACACCAGCACACCAGCACACCAACACACCAACACACCAGCACACCAGCACACCAACACACCAACACACCAACACACCAGCACACCAGCACACCAACACCAACACACCAACACACCAGCACACCAGCACACCAACACACCAACACACCAACACACCAGCACACCAGCACACCAGCACACCAACACACCAACACACCAACACACCAGCACACCAACACACCAGCACACCAACACACCACACACCAACACACCAGCACACCAACACACCAACACACCAGCACACCAGCACACCAGCACACCAACACACCAGCACACCAGCACACCAACACACCAACACCAACACACCAGCACACCAACACACCAACACACCAACACACCAACACACCAGCACACCAGCACACCAGCACACCAACACACCAGCACACCAGCACACCAACACACCAACACACCAACACACCAGCACACCAGCACACCAACACACCAACACACCAACACACCAGCACACCAACACACCAACACACCAACACACCAGCACACCAGCACACCAACACACCAACACCAACACACCAGCACACCAACACACCAACACACCAACACACCAGCACACCAACACCAACACACCAGCACACCAACACACCAACACACCAACACACCAGCACACCAACACACCACACACCAACACACCAGCACACCAGCACACCAACACACCAACACACCAGCACACCAACACACACACCAACACACCAGCACACCAACACACCAACACACCAGCACACCAGCACACCAGCACACCAACACACCAACACACCAACACACCAGCACACCAACACACCAACACACCAACACACCAACACACCAACACCAACACACCAACACACCAGCACACCAACACACCAGCACACCAGCACACCAGCACACCAACACACCAACACACCAACACACCAACACACCAGCACACCAGCACACCAACACCAACACACCAACACACCAGCACACCAGCACACCAACACACCAACACACCAACACACCAGCACACCAGCACACCAGCACACCAACACACCAACACACCAACACCAACACACCAACACACCAGCACACCAACACACCAACACCAACACACCAGCACACCAGCACACCAACACCAACACACCAGCACACCAGCACACCAACACCAACACACCAACACACCAGCACACCAGCACACCAACACACCAACACCAACACACCAGCACACCAGCACACCAGCACACCAGCACACCAGCACACCGGCCGTCACAAACACTTCCAACACCAAAAGGAACTGATTTGAGACAGAGGGCGAAGGTTACAAGTCAGTTTATGCCATGAAACAGAATTTGCCATTTTCTTGAGCAATGTTGCCCTGCAGTGTTGCCCATAATGTTGCCCAGTGTAAAACAGTCTTCATAATTACTCTATAATCCAGCTGCAGCTCGACCTGCAACGCTCCCGGTGACAGACGCAGCATGGACAGCCACAAACACCGCCAGGGTTGGGGGTTCAATTCCTCCAGGTTCAACTTGACCCTCACCAGATAGAGCTGTCTTGTTTCTCTTTTAACATGACTCCAACACCCAATCAGGGAGAGAGGTGTGGGGGGGGGGGGGGGTACAGTGCATTCCCCAGCCCGACCCCCCCCCGCAGGGTTCACAGTGACTGTTTATGTCTGCTCTCTGCTCCACGCTCTGCCGCTGTGATGGATGACCGCAGGGAGGCAGCTTATTGGAAAAGGGCTTGATTTACCGAGGACGGGGAAGTCGCCATACCCCCCCCAAACACACACACACACACACACACACACACACACACACACACACACACACACACTGCTAGCATGCCTGGTGATGTCATCAACCGAGGTCATTTGCCATCCCACCCCCCCAAACACACATATACCTCTTTGTTGTGGTCACCTCCAGAAATGTCCGCTGATGCAGGGCTGGTGGAGGTGGGGTGGGGGGCTAGGGGGTGGGGGGCTAGGGGGTGGGGGGTGGGGGGTGGTGGTGGCGGGGTGCCTTTGATCACATGGGCTTTTAACTCAGTTACCCTGATTCTGCTGCTTGTTTATACACGCTGGATTTTATTATATACAATCTGAATTTTCCCCTCGTATCAGGCCGCCGCTCGCCTCTCTTCCTCTGACAGACGTCTGATCTCTCTCACGGCCTTCACAGCGACTTCACGCTTTAATCACGTCTGTCAGATGAAAGTCAATTAATTATGGAATTTGGATTGAAACGCTATGAAGCTAAAATCCAGACTTTAATATAATTATTTACATGATAACATGAACTAGAGTTAGACTGATTCAGACTGAAGTGGCTGAGATAGATAATAGATAATAGATAATTTGACTATTTTCACTATCTCAGTCTTTCCTCCAGAGTTTTCTTCTCATGGTAAAAAACCTCTGAAACAGAATCTAGACCATCATGGACACTAAAACTCTCTGAAACCAGACCAGTCAATCTATAAAGACATTATTGAGCAATTACAGTTTTTTACAATTGCTAACAAGCGTTTACCGATACTCTCTTAAGACAGCAACACACCTACATCACACAATTAGCCAAATAGTTCATTTTCTGCTCAAAACCATTTGGTTCATAAACACCAACTTTACATTTCTCTACATACACTCACTATCAAAACACCAAACCGACTCAATATCAAATCATTCTTTCAAAACATTAGCACACGTTTTCTATCCAAGAGGAACATTTAGTCAATCACAGCACAACGACTTTCAAAATACTAACAGTTGATGGCGTTACAAAAACTGCATTACTTTTCATGGTTCAGTTCTACCTGCATACAATAGACAATATGAAATCCATTGTTTTTTATGATTCAGTTTCCTTTTACTGTAAACCACTCAACATGTTTAGGTGTTGAATGTGCATTTTTGGCAACATACTATCTAAAAGTGAATGAGTCATCTTTACTTTATTGAATGTACAGTAGAAAAAAATAGTAAGTGACAGAATTGCTGCAGTAAAAGCTTTATTAGCAACATGAAATTGCTGCCAGTGATGAACAAAAAATCCAACATACAGAACATGGCCTTTGGTTTAAAATGTGTAAAAATAAAAATACACAAATACAGTAAAAAAAAAAAGGCACAGAATGGAAAAAACACAAAAATGCACAGTCCTGTTCTAATCTCCGATTGAGATTGGAATCAGCTGTGGTTGGTTTATTTTACACAACTTAAATCAGCTATTTCTCAATGTTTCAGTGATCTGTTCATTCAAAATGCTTATCAGCTGTTTCAATAAAGCTTTTGAGCTGCTGTTGCTGCAGAAGTAGAGGCTTTAAGGTTTTGAACATTAGGAACATTGTGTTTAGAGTTTTTAAAATGTGACTACAGATTGGACAAAAGGATGTTAGCGACTATAAAAAACTGTGAACATATAAAGAAAATCAAACAGGAGGATCCTCTATCATATCAGAGGACCACATGACTGATATTTGTCTTAAAAGGTCGATATCGGCCCGATATATCAGAAGACTGATATATCAATCCAGTTCACCATGTGTGACTGCTGGTGCCTGTTTCTGACTCTCAGTAGGCCTCGCACTTCTTCAGCTGCGTCTCCACGGTGCATGTTGTTTTTATTGACAAACACCCGACAAATAGCGGGTGTAGGCCCCGCCCCCGGCTAACGAGCTGAACTAATTGAGCTGAAGGTAAATGAAGCAGCTCCGGTCTCATTAACCTGATTAAGTCTCCTCCCACATGCTCTTTCCTCCCAGCGATAGATGACTTGTCATCCTGTGTCATTAGGATGAACGAGGCCTGAGAAACCGTTAGCGGAGCGGACGGTGATTTCCAAACTGCCGACGGCAATTTCAATGAGATCTTTCATTCTCTGGTTTTGACTGCAGCGTCTGGCTGCTTCAGCTTCATTCAGTCAAATGGTCTCATGGTTAGACGGTTCTGCTAACATGTCTATAACATTATGAACACTTTAATACCCTGCATGAGTCTCAGCTCTTAAAACACATCTTTTCATGTTATTTATGTTATTTAATATAACGTCTTACTATATATATTTTTTTTTTCTTCTGTTTTTAATAATTTAATTTAAGAATTGTCTGGAATTTTGTATTAATATTTTCAGTTTTGCAGTTCATTAATTTTTAAATTGTCTTTGTTTATTCTCGATAGATTTTATTGTTTCATTGTGTGTTGAAGTTCTAACTCCATTTTGAAAGTCTTCATTTGTCTGAACCTTCCAGGTAAACAGATGATGATTGTTCCTTTAAACGAGGTTGACTTCCTGTCCGCTGGGTTGATGTGTCCCGTTGGGGTAAGCTGACCCCAACCCACCCCCCCTCCCCCTCCACTTCCTCTCCAAGGTAACCATGATCCTCCCCTCCCTGGGTTCCTGGATCCTCTGTCCGACACCAAATACCTTCCCCTCTTGCCCCGCACAAGGGGGCAACACATTTAATCCGTCTTGAAGCGAGCATTTAATTAAAGCCAATAAATTATCCAACTTTCATTTGAGTTCGTCTGCATCCCACAGGCGTGACAAAACCCCGAGACCGTCTGACGGCGGAGAGCAGGGAGGGCTGGGAGGGATTTCAGCCGCAGCCGACTGAGCTCATGGCGGCTGTTGTTTTAAACAGACTGCTGATGGGCCGGGTCACGGGCCCAGACCTGGAGGAGGCTTGGGGGGAAAACCTGGCCGGGCAGATTAATGTCTCCTTGGAATTTGGGTCTGTGCAGGCTAACGTACGCTATGTGAGTCCAAATTAGGAGCCGCTTTGTTTGGTTAAACCTTTTACCTCTCTGGGCTCCCTGCCTGCAGCCAGAGAGGGTCATCCCCTGGGAACCGGCTCCCACCGGCCCCCACCGGCTCCCACCGGCCCCCACCGGCCCCCACTGGCTCCCACCGGCCCCCACCGGCTCCCACCGGCCCCCACCGGCCCCCACTGGCTCCCACCGGCCCCCACCGGCCCTCACCGGCCCCCACCGGCTCCCACTGGCTCCCACCGGTTCCTGATGCCGAATTTATCACCATCTGTATCTGTTGCATTCTTTCCTGGTGAGTAAAAGCAGCGGAGCGCGGCTTCAATCCAGTCAGACCCATCGGATGCATGTGGACGCTAAAACTCTGCTCAAACATGAACAGCATAAATCGCACACAAAGACACACACGTTCTCACACACTTTCACACGCACGCACACACACACACACACACACACACGCTTCACCCCTACAGCCTTTTGATGAGACCAAGATCCAATGGAAACCTCCAAATCTCATCCTCCATCCTCCATCCTCCGTCCTCCATCCTCCATCCTCCATCCTCCATCCTCCATCCTTTAAAGTCACACCAGCAGTCACACATACATGCATATACACCAACACAGACACACACATCTACAGACTACAGAGGATTACAGACCAGAAGGTCAGTTCTGAAAGCCAGAAATTGCAGCAGCTGGCAAAGTAATCAATGAGTCATTGGTATTGATCAGATGTGTTGTGATCATTTTGTGTAAAGGGGCAGTAAAAGTCCCTTTAACCTTTACCTTTCCCTACTCCTCTCCTAGCGCTCCTCTGGAGGAGGGCTGAAAAAAGTAAAAAGTAAAAGATGTGATGCTGTTTATTTTAACGTGAGTGTCAGTGTTAAATGGATTGTAACGTATATCAGATATCGTGTTTGACGGGTACCAGCATGTAACACAGGGCTGCTGCAGGTCGCTGCAATTGAAGATTTTTGTTCCAAAATCATAAAATCAAAAAAGTGACAGAATCTCTTACAAAATTAGTTGAAAGCACACAAAAAAAAAATCCAAATTCTAATTATTTTTAATAATGATTTTGTTTTAATAAACATGTGGAGGTGAATTTAGGACCTTGGGGGTTTGAATCTGACAAACCAAAAATGATGTATTGCACTTTGGGTTAGAACTCCTCAGTGATCATATATATTGGTCAGAGGGTGACCTTTGACCCAAGTGGAAATACACTGAAGGGTTCAGAGTCCTTGACAGATAAATGGGTCCATCACCCGTAGTCCTTCGTCATCTCACCATCCTTGTTTATTCAGCTTAGAGTGGATTTAGCGTGTGTGTGTGTGTGTGTGTGTGTGTGTGTGTGTGTGTGTGGTGACAAAAATGTATATACAATTTACAAGTGGTGGAATTCACATCCATGTCTTCTTATTGGGGGCGTCTTTGTTAGCCGGTAGTTCATTTCCAGCTCAGTTTGACACCATAAAGTTGTCCTAGTTGTAAAGTTGTATTTTAAAAACAACGAAAAACCAGTAAATGTAAACTAATGACATATGGTACGCACCGCAAAATGATTGGGGGAAATGTAAACTAGACAGTAAATAGGCTACAACTCTAAAATGACAGCAGTATTCTCCTTTAAACATTTAAACTACTATATTATTAGTAGTAGTACTAGCAGTAGTAGTTTTGTAGTAAATGTAGTAAATGTAACAGGATGACAATTTAATGAAATGTACCTTTTAATTTGAGGTTGTCTGTGTTCCGTAACTCTGTAAAGGAGTTGTTGTAGGAGCCGGTGTGCTCGACCTTCCCTCCATAAATGAAGGTCAAATATGATGAAATATCACATCGCTGAGCTGAAACCAACTAGACTAACAGGTTCTTCCACTCAGTTCTATCCAGTGATGTTTCCATGATCAGTGGTCCTGCAGTACCAGCACCCTGCCACCCACCTGGCCCCTTGACCCTCCCCAGGGTGGGACAGGGGTGTGTGTGTGTGTGTGTGTGTGTGTGTGTGTGTGTGTGGGTGGGGGGGGGTAGTTCATCCATCACTGTGCGTCGGCACCGAGGGCCCCTAGGGGTCAGAGCCCACTGATTCCACACATTGTTTCAGGGTGACCGCTCCTCTGCTAACAAAAAAACTACTTAGGTAGTAGTAGTAGTAGTAGTAGTAGTATTTATAGTAGTAGTGGTAGTAGTAGTAATAGTAGTAGTAGTAGTAGTAGTAGTAGTAGTAGTAGTAGCAGCAGTAGTAGTAGTAGTAATAATAGTAGTAATAGTAGTAGTAATTGTAGTAGTAATAGTAGTAGTAGTAGTAGTAGTAGTAGTAATAGTAGTAGTAGTAGCAGCAGTAGTAGTAGTAGTAATAATAGTAGTAGTAGTAGTCGTAGTAATAGTAGTAGTAGTAGTAGTCGTAGTAGTAGTAGTAGTAGTAGTAGTAGTAGTAGTAGTGGTAGTAGTAGTAGTAGTCGTAGTAGCAGTAGTAGTAGTAGTAGTAGTAGTAGTAGTGGTAGTAGTAGTAGTAGTCGTAGTAGCAGTAGTAGTATTAATAGCAGTAGTAGTAAAAGTACAGCTGAGACTGTAACTGTGACTTGCGATACAAATAAAGTTGAGTTCTGTTGCATTATGACATCATTATGACATCGTTATGACATCACCACCTCTCCCTGTGTGCAGGTGATTCGTGTCAATCTGCAGACTAATGACTTTTATTTTGATAAATCATTTGCAGCTTGTGTTTGTGTTTGCTGTGTTGTCAGCAGAGCTTCTCTCTCACCGCCCCCGGAGGCTCCGCCCCCAGAGGCCCCGCCCCCAGAGGCCCTGCCCGGAGCGCTGTGTACTTCAACAAGTTGTTTCAAGTCCCTTTTTGCATTTTTAAGTGAGCGCCGTTGATTCTCTCATGGACGGATATCAGCCGCTGACTCGTGATCACACATTCAGAGGCAAAAACAGATGAAGGCAGTTTTCAGAATCCCCTAAAGAGGGCAGTCAAACATGGGAGTTGACGCTCTCAGTATCTGAGCTCCGCCTGTCACTCAGGAATCCAGAGGAACCTCAGGGAGAGGAGCAGCCAAAGTCGAGAGAAGGATATTTTCTTTAAGTGTCATGTTTTCTGGTTCAAATAAATATCCCAAAAATGTCCCAGGGCTTTTAAACTCATCTGAACAAGTTCTGTATCCTGCAATTTGAACAAAACACTTCAAGTCAATAACCCACTAGGTTTCCACAATCTCCTCGTCTCCCTGCACCAAATTAGTAATTGATTTTAAGAGGAAGATAAATGATCTCTGTTGTGGCCGCTGGCTTTGAAATGAGGTGTATCTAGGAAACCCCCAGCGGATTGGGAGAGCTCATCCATTGAGGAGGCCAACTGGAGCGTGAGGGGGAACTAATCTCTCCATTTAAGAGTTCGGGGCAGATTTACGCAAATTGCCTTTTTTCCAGAGAGGAGTTGCTCTTTTCCTCTGTTTCAGCCTGTTGACTCGCTGGTCTCATCAACCGGCACTTTCTTGATGTTTGCTTGCGTGGTGTGTGATGTGATGATTTACTATCCTGTTCATTTAAACCCTGTTTGAAAATCCTGCTTGAAATGTGACACCAGGTTCAACACTAGAAAGGACGAGTCACTTTTAGAACTGAAATATCTTTTACTTTTCTAGACCCACATTCTGCATTGTTGTTTTCAATATGAAGTAATCAAGGGATTATTTTTATTTTTAAGGCCTTTCTTATCCACTGGCTCCTCCAGTGTTGAAGGACTAGAGTTGAGCTGAGTCGAGTGAGCAGAGGGCTTTCTGGAAGGGAATTCAGGAACAGTAACAACAGTGTGGAGGGTAATAGTCTGAAAACCTCAGGCTTGACGCTACACTTGATTTCTAAGTGTTTCATTTCAATGCAGAGATTTGATTGGCAGTGATACAGGAAGTCAGACCACATCTCTGCCAACCCATCAGGTCATTTAATATAATACAACTTTATTGTCTTTGATCTTTGTCTCTTTAATAAGAATAAACTTTATTCTACTTCCTCCATTAATGTGTAATAGCAACTGATAATATAATAACTGATGGATAATGTTATATAATAACTTGTCAGAATAAAACCTGGTAATGTAACAACATCACAGTAATTATGACTTGATAAGGAGTTTTTAACTGGTGATGTAATAATAACATTGTTTACTAATGTAGTAACTCAAGTTATTACATTCTTAATTGATTAATTAATTATGAATTATCAATATTACCAACATGAATCTTTAGTCTGCTCAGCGTTTGTTCTGTCTAAGGAATCATTAGCTTCACTTAGAAATAATCCATTTGGTTTCTCTCCCACTGGGCGGGACAAACCTTTTGGTCCCGACACCTCCAGGAACAGCTGACAGACCGACGACCCAGAGCTGCTTTTATTCCAGAGAACGAGTTAAAAACCACCACTGAAGAAGAAGTGACACCTAGTCTCAATAAAGTAAAACTCATTTTGGGAAGTTATTTTAAGACGTAGTGAATTTTAATAGTTTTTAAGATGGAGTTACTTGTGTTTGTGAACTAGTTTTTGAACTCTTGGGAGGCGTTTGAAGCCCCTCGTAATTCTGACTTAAAAATGAACAAGTGTCAATTACGGCATGTTTTTACAGTTCCCACGTTTCTTTTACCCATTGCTAAATACATGACTAGTGCTCAGTCTGAGTGGTTCGTCCTGAGTCCCCCCCCCCCATTCCTCCACACATAGCCTCTGGAGTTTTACAGCAGATAGTAAAGTCATTACAGTCTAACAGAACCAGCAGCCTCGGGTGTCAAGAACAGAACCTGTACTCTCTCACAAAGCAAGGAACAAAATTGTTTCACTTGTTTGTTTTTTTTATTTCAGATCGCAAAGAGATTTGTTGCGGTCGAGGGAAGAAAAAAAGTCTATGAAAAGAGACAAAACACACACAGTGTGAAAAGCGAAACTAGACCAGTCCTTTTCTTTAAAAACAGTACAGTTTGCAAAAGGCAACACCAGAGCACTTGTAATAACTCGTCTTTCTCCTCCCCGGCAACACAGTGACCTTTCCTGTCGCCGGGTAAGGCTCTGAAAAATGGTGGCTGGGGTTTTTCCATTTCAACAAAACCCTCAGGAAATACAGACATCAGCATCTTGTCGCCACAAGTTCATCAGCTAGAGAAGTGTTCACCCTCTCAGAGCCTCCAGGAGAGGAGGGGAAGGAACGCTAGCTGGCTTGAGCTTGGTCAAATCATAACTGTCCGCTTTGGGCTTCCATAGTTATAGGGGGGGGGGAGGGACGTTCAACCAGGCAGCAGATGTGGAGCTGGGCATCCATGCGTCATCATAGGTGATCATCAGGTCCGTCCTTGAGAACGTCCCTGGACTTCTCAAGGACATGAGAACAGAGAACATGGTCACAGTTTGAGATGTGCGGTG
>JAXDDX010000160.1:867500-877500 GCA_034670405.1 Hoplostethus atlanticus | reverse complement strand
GCCAATAGCTGATATTTTGTATTTATTATCCTCAAATTTGACAATTTTCATGATCAAAAATTGAAAGATTCCAAAACTGAGAAGTATTCAGTGTTTCCTCCCAGAATGTTGTGATCAGGGTGGAAAATCCTCTGCAGCAACATTAGTCCATTATTGACTGATCAACATTGACTGATCTGATTATTAATAAATGGTCAATATCGGTCTGATATATCTGCAAACCAAGATATCGGTACCCTGGTCCTGTCGTCGTGTTGGTGGAGGAGAGCTCTCTGTCTCCATCCCATCATAATAAAAAGCGCTGTGCGTCAGATCCTCTGGTTACTCTTAAGGCTCCTTCACGGCTTTGAACTCGACGGAGTCCCTCTCTGACGCAGCCCTGACCTCTGACCTCTGACCCCCATCACACAACATACATACACAGCAGCTCCAGAACAGGGCCTGCACCAGGGGACGGGTGGAGGGGGGTGATGGAGGGATGGATGATGGAGGTAGGACGGTAGGGGCAGGACTGAATAATAATAATAATTTTAATAATAATAATTTTAATAATAACAATAATTTCCATAATAATAATAATAACTTTATTAATAATATAATAATTTCCATAATAATAATAATAAATTTAATAATATTAATAATAACAACCATAATAATAGCACCCAAGGAACTTTACCAATATATCTGATAAGGTGAATACTTTCTGTACGTTTATTATCCTGTATATATTCTGTAAATTCACATATTTGTTTTCTTCATGTTTTATATATTTTAATACATTTATCATTTTCTTATTTCACACTGCATCGGTCTCGTATTTCGGCACATTTTCATATCATAAATATTTGAATTCATGTTTTCTTTGTCTCTACTCTACTCTCTACTGTTAAACGACCCCACATGTGCTCTACTTTTCCTGTCATTACTACTTGCTGCAGGTCGATAAAGTTGCATCGTGAGGGAGGGAAGTGGAGGGGAGTCTCTCCATCTAGATACTCACAGTCTCGATGCTAAAGATTTCAACTCTTTCTCATGATTACCATTCAACCATGTATCAATGGTTTGGTCTCGAAGTCAGCCCGGGGGCCAGAAGGCTAGCCGCGCTTTAGCTTCACGTTAGCCGGCTCCTATTTGTTTTAATCCCAGGTTAAAACGTTCAATGGCGTGGTCAGTCTCCGCGATTAGTGTCTTTGTCTTGGCTAATCCTGCGGGGGTTTGGAGGCCATTTGCTCCCAGAGTTAAGCTCCTCCATCGGCTTTAACACGCCGAGGAGCACAGCGCTCGCCGGGGGAGGCGACGTTTCAGTGGATTTCATCACTGGAATTCAGCCTGCTTTTTTATCTTGCGCTATTAAAGGGGCAATAAGTGAGATTTTTACTGCCCCGTAGCGAAAAATGACCATAATATGTCTACGGGGGTAGATAAATAATAAAACATAGAAGTGAATTGACAAAATGCAATAATAAAGAAACTTTTATAATATAATATAATATTAGTTTCATGTAGAGATCGGGACACTGTGACCTCCAACGTTGGAGTTACAAGGTTTTGACAGCAGCAATAAATTGTGTTATCCCAAACTAGCTGTGTCGAAAGTAAATCCATCAAGTCTACTTCCTCCTCCGTGTCTTCTTCTGCTGTTGAAACTGAGCTGAAGTGAAATGAAGCTGAAGAGGAAGAACCTCACATCTCTTCCTCTCTACTGAATCACATCCTCTCCTGAAAGAGAAACCTCTTCTGTTTCCCCTTTAAGCTCTTCTTCTGTTTCTTTGCACTTCTCTCTCACAGGATCACATCAAGGCGCTGTGGCTCTGACCTTTGACCTCCTTGCAGTTGGTTGCTTGTCATGTTGTTGATCTGGGAACTGAAGCTTATTTTTGACCATTGGAAGTCGCTCTGGATAGGAGCCTCAGCTAAATGACTAAAATGAAGAGGGGGGGGGGGCCTTACCTGCTCTGTTGGACTGGTCGATCATGGGCTGAACTATCCGCCGTCTCGCGTTGATGAACCTGAAAAGGGGAGGAGCCAGGAGAAAGAGAGGAGAGACATTAGAAATGAAGTCCGGCCAGCAGCATGTGATTCCAATGATCTGTTTTGGAGCTGCAGAGAAGAAACGCGTGTCGCTTTTTGAGTGGTATGAATTAAAAACACAACCTCCGCCGGGCTGGCGGCGGTGGCGGCGGCGGCGGCTTGATGCTGTCCAGGAGGCTCTTCCAGGCTCTCTGCTGGGGGAACAGAGAAACCTCAACTTCCTCTCCACCCGTAGAAGCAGAGCTCTGATACTCAGTTTGATTCGTAGCACAAAACATCCAAATATTTTCTGATAAGTAACTACGCTTTTTTGATGCGAAGGACGATCATGTGAAGGGAAAGACCTCATAACAATGACAACTCAAGTATCAGGATGTGTTTGAAGTAGCTGACTTGAGGGGGATTTGTTCAACTCATATTTTCTTAGGACATGTTAAGTGAATTTTTGAGGAAGAATTTAGATGCAAGCAGGCACGGCATCATCTAGCATCATCTAGCAACACCTAGCATCACCTAGCATCACCTAGCATCATCTAGCATCATCTAGCATCACCTAGCATCATCTAGCATCACCTAGCATCACCTAGCATCACCTAGCATCATCTAGCATCACCTAGCATCATCTAGCATCACCTAGCATCACCTAGCATCATCTAGCATCATCTAGCAACACCTAGCATCACCTAGCATCATCTAGCATCATCTAGCATCACCTAGCATCACCTAGCATCACCTAGCATCATCTAGCATCACCTAGCATCATCTAGCATCATCTAGGTCACGTGTTGGGCTGCTGTTGATGTCCTACGTTTAAAATAGTCCCTTTTTACCCGGTGTCAGTTTTTTTTGTACCCCAACAATTATTTTGACATTTTTTCCGCTTCATGGTGGAGACTTTAAGGTGGAGTGAAACAGGACAACCAGGTCCTGTGGTGTTGGAAGGACATGGGGCAGCACAGTAGTGGTTTGCAGTGAAGACATCAGGGTTGTGATATTGTGTTGGAGAGAACATTTTACAATCACAGTAAAGAGAAATATTCCCAAAGCACCTGAGACCACGTTAGACACAAACCCTGTTAGATGAGAGTGGAACCGGACCAGACTCATTCTCATACATTCTCTAATGGGATCATTTCTAGTCAATACAATTAAATCATTTCAATTGAAAATAATATATATATTAATTTAAATTAAATTAAATAAAATGTAATTATTTACTGGTGCCCCCTCCTCATCACATTTCATCAAGTATTAGTACTGTATTAGTATTAGTACCTCCCCCAGGTACCAGTACTCCTGGAGGAGAGCTGCGGTGCATTCATACACGTCCCTCTAAGTATACTCTTGAAAGCCATCATCCTGGTATGCACGACCTATGACCGGGCACCCCTGTGACCCCGCCCACCCCCACCCCCACCCCCACCCCACCTATACACACACACACACACACACACACACACACACACACACACACACACACACACACACACCCACCCCCCAACCCCCCCTCTGCAGAGGAGCACTCTGGTCTAGCTCAACCTAAAGCTTCTGAAAGCGCCTGCCGACCCCTCCTGACCTGCCTGAGTGAAAGCTCAGTGGTTCCCACTTGATTTATGTCCCCCCGCGTCCCCCCCGGGTGGGATGGGTCCATTTCAACTTATTCGGAAAAGGAGGAGAGGAGCGGGTAAGAAAAAAGAGGTGTGGGGAGGGGGGGGGGGGCAATTTCCTTTTCAGGAAAACAAAAGCCATGGCACTCTTTTCAGAGGCTGAAAAAAGGCAGTAGGAGGAGGAGGAGGGAGAGGAGGAGGAGGGAGAGGAGGGGGAGGAGGAAGGGGTGTTTAAGATGCAGGGGAGAGGAAGAAGTTTTAGAGGAGCCAGGGAGGATCTGCACCAGCGTCATGTGGTCTGATCACCTGATCACTGATCAATATGTTGTTGTTCTCACTCTCATTATGTTACAGAAAGATATTGAATATCGCCACAAAACATAAGCAGCTTCAATACAACAATAATAGTACTGGCCTTCAAAAACCCTGCAGCGTTGCTTCCCCTATATGTACTCCAACATGGCGGCTAACCATCATCATTACCCATCATGCTCTGAATCGTGTCTTTAAACAAAGACAGGTGAGATACATCACGCTAGCTAGCTATCTACAGCTAGCGTGTGTGATTTGTGTGTCCATCCATCCATCACATGCGACACCGCTGACCAGACACATGGACGCATGGCGCGAGGATCGAACCTGTGACCTTTTGGTTGCAGTCTAACTGTCAAACCGCCAGACCACCACCTCACCGGTGAATCCCAAACCTGACCAAGTGTGTTTCCTTTTGAAGGAATGCTGAAAGGTGGGGGGGTAAATAACTAAACTACCCCATCCACCCCCCCCCCCCCCCGCCCCCCTCGTGTTGGAAAAAGGCGGGGGTGGGTTGGGTGGGTGAGGGGGGGTTGGGGGGGTTGGGTGGGTGTGGGGGGGTGTGGGGTTTGGGGGGCATCTGGTCTGGTCCTCGCGGGTGGCGTACGGTGACACACCTCTCCTGAGGTTTTAAACAAACCAGCTCTCCCTGTACTCTGGTCTGCCCCCCCCCCCCCCCTGGACCTCCCTCTCCCCCGCTCGTAAAACCTCCCCTAAGCCCCGCCTCCCCGGGTGTCATTCCCAGGTCAGTACCACCCCCCCCCACCCCTGGGTGTGTTTAAATAAACCAGTCCAGCTGTTTGCCGTGAAAACGCCATTTACACCAACTCCCCCCCGCCACACACACATTCTGTACATACTCACTCCTTCAACACACACACACACACACACACACACACACACACACACACCTCCCTTTTTCTCACCTGTTTCAATCAGCACATAGCCAGGCCAGTGGAGGAGCTGGAGCTCCTTGGCAGGCTCCCATTTACAGAGTGGAGGGGGGCACTGTTATGGGGAGTGTGTGTGTGTGTGTGTGTGTGTGTGTGTGTGTGTGTGTGTGTGTGTGTGTGTGTGTGTGTTGGAAGGGGGTGATTATGTTCAAAGCCCTTCACTTACAATACACAGTCCAGTACTGACAGATATTAGACATCAGTTGGCTGATAAAACCACATCTTGATTATTATCGATCAATACGACAGATTCCACACAGTAGTAGTAGTAGTATGTAATGTGTGTGTGTGTGTGTGTGTGTGTGTGTGTGTGGTGAGGTAATGTTGGACAGCAGAGTCTAATGCTGTAGGGAATCAGAGGTGAGGACCTCCATGTTTGTCCTCGCTACCACACACACACACACACACACACACACACACACACACACACACACACACACACACACAGCCGTTTCCATTAACTAAACTGTGAAGTGCACACACTCGCATATACACACGTACACACATGCCCACATCTCTCTCACACACACACAAATCATGTACGTGCACACACACACACACACACACACACAAACACACACACACACAGATTGCTAGATGTAATTGTGACTGTCTGACTGTCTGACTGTCTGACTGTCTGACTGCTTCTCTCTCAGTGTTCGTCTCCGCCCGGCTGGACTCGCTCATGTTCTCTGAATTTGCAGAATAAGGGAAAACGGAGAGCTGCCGGCGAGGCGTTGCCACGGCAACAGCAAAATATTCACAGGGATTGGGACTAACTAATGGCTCCAGTACATCACAACCTCAGCACACACCGACGCCGCCATGCAACACCTTCTGCTCTGCAAAATGTGAATTCCTGGTAAAGGTGGCGCCCTGCAGATCCAAGACCCCGCCCCCCCCGACCCCCCCCCCAACCTGACATGGTGTCAACACAGTGTCACTTCACTGACCTGATCTGATGGTTTTCCCATCTTTTATAAAACTCTGTCTTTTGGAGGTTCAACTCTATTTCACCAGAGAGACGTCTGGTTCAGATACAGGAGAATAAAAACCAGAATAAACCTGCCAGAGGTTTTAACACAACATATAAAACACAGAGTGATCACACTGGTAGAAACTAACTGTGGTCCTGGTTAAACTGTTCTTAACCATCTTTTTACCACGGCTGAAAAAGAAAGAGAGTTTCACTGGTTAGTTCCTCCTCTCTGGTTAACTCCCTCACCTTTCAGTCAAGCCCTGTGAGTAAATCGTTGGTTTACGAGGCACATTTGGAGTGACAGCTGATTTCTACCAATCCAGCTGCTTGGCCCCGCCCTGCCACACCCGAGCCTCGTTCTGACTGGGATGTGATTGGAGGGAGATGAGAATGAAGGTGAGTCCCTCTCTCTCCTCTCTATTTCTCTCTTTCTTTTATTTTTTCTTACATTTATTTTACTTTTCATGAAATGTGTTTCTTGTTCTGTAATATAATAATAACTGAACTACCAATACACGTCTATTCTCCCCCTTCCTCCCTCTCTCCCCCATGCAGCCTTCACCCCTGCTGTGTTGCTAACATGAGCATCCAAACGTCCCTCAGCTTCCTCCACCGCTACCAGGACTGATATATGAAGAATGATATCTGATCAAACCTGGTTCACCTGAATTGATTCTGATGTGATATTTTCATCAGATTCCACACAAGCGTACATGAATGTTACTAGTGTTAGTCTCCTGGGTTTCAGTGGAGAGTTTTAGTGTCCCAGGATGAGTAACATTCTGGGAGAAAACATTGAATACTTGTAATTTTAGGGGGAGACTTTTTGGCAAGAAAATGATCAAAGATATTGGTTATTGGCAGCTTCGCTATCGGTATCGGCCTTCAGTCATATCGGTGGAAGCCAGGCTGAATCTTAGTGTCCTTGAGGAAGGAGAAGAGCAGCAGAGTGTTACAGCCCACTGTGCTGTCTGTCTGACTTCACCTGTCTCTCTCTCTCTCGGTGGCCTTTATACCTCTACCCAGCATGCACTGTGTTGTTCACAGAAGGGTTTTATGTCCTTTCTCTTTTTTTAACAGCACTCCCTCCCTGTGCTCGTGAGTTTTTTTTGGCGGCTGCCCTGCGCACAGCGAGGCGCTGCACATTAATAGACATCGGGGGATTGACATGTTGGTTGTGGTGTGTTGTCGAACTGCTGCGGTCCTGAGGAGGAGGAGGAGGAGGAGGAGGAGCTCCATCTGATGACAGCCTGAGGACGCTGAAGTCTTCCTCAGTAATTACTATAATCCTGAGACGTTTCTTTTTAGGACACTCGGTAAAAGTTCCCCTGTCACCACCTTCATGCAGCTGATGGGTTCTTCTACTGTGGCTCTGCAGCCGTCAAGCTACTTCCTGTTTCTAGTCGTGTCTAGGGTTTTTCATGCTGTTTGTGGGACATCTTCGCTGTGAGTGGTTTCAATCGTTTGTTGAGGATGTAGCGTTAGCGTAGCAGCCACGCTAGTTGTTTCATTTGATTTGTCATTGTCGTATTTTCATTTGAGCGGCTAACGAGCGCTAAGTTAGTTTTCACTTGTTTCCTCAATTTCTAAATCAGTACATAGAATACATCTGCCCCCCCCCCCCACACACACACACACACACACACACACATACCAATTAACTGCACCCCCCCACTCCCCACCCACCAACTATAATAGGGCGATATTTGAAGACGGGGCCCCAGAGGAATTAATCATTCAAATCATTAGCTGCAGGTTGCCGGGGGCCCAGCCATCGCTACGGTCCCCGAACACAACAAGACGCCGCCAACGCCGACTCACCAGTTGTTGACTTGCAGGATGGTGAGCCCGGTGTCCTGCGCTAGCTGCTTCTTCTGCTCCTCCGACGGGTAGGGGTGCTGCAGGACAGACAGGCAGAACACAGAGGGGACGTTAGCGTGACGGCAAAACCTCGCCGTCATGTTCCTGTTGTCGTTGTTGTTGTTGTTGTCGTTGACGATGGTGGCGCGATCCTAAAAGCAGCTGCTAATTAGCGTGAGCGAAGGGAGGCGTGGCCCCGACCCATTAGGGGAAGATGAGATGGAGCATAATTAATGGTGAAGAAATGGTGAGCCAATTAGGGAGTTTAGCCAAGTGGAGAAACAGCTCCATTAATTGTGTGTGTGTGTGTGTGTGTGTGTGTGTGTGAAGGGGTGGGGGGGGGCGCTTATTTGTCTAACAGTAGGGGATGCAGAGTCGGCCTGGGGCTGCACAGCGAGGTCCCTGGAGTGTGTGTGTGTGTGTGTGTGTGTGTGCGTTTCTGTTTGTGTGTATGCCTTTTTTATATGTGTGTGTGTGCATTTGTTTGAGTATGTGAGTGCCTGTATATGTGTCTCTTTGTGTGTGTGTGTGTGTGTGTGTGTGTGTGTTATCAGACACTCGGGACAAATCCAAATCCCAGTAGTTTCGACACACTTCCTCTCTGCTTTGTTTGTCCTTGTCGTTGCTAATTTGAGAGGCCAGGAGGCAGCAGCTCTCTAACAGCCTCACACCGGACGGGTTCTACTGGTTCTACTGTTTCTACTGTTCCTCTCTGAGGTCACTGGACGAGCGTCGACGTTTCAGAACCAGGAGTTTTTCAGGTCATCTGATTGGTTTTCAAAAGGTTTGTGACCCTTCAACTCCTTCAACTCCTTCAACTCCTTCAACTCATACTACAACATGAAAATCACAAGACTTGGAGTTACAAGGTTTTCACCCGACCATCTATTGTCAGGCTGCAGTGACCTCTGACCTCTGACCTCCTCACTATTGGTCACTTGTAATGGTGATCTAGAAGTTGAAGCTCCTCGTTGTCAGTCACTCTGGAAGAGAGCGTCAGATAAAAACCTCGTCAGGTTCTTCCTCCATGATCTGGTCGGATGGAGGTTTTCTCTCTCCTGCTCAAACTCAAAAGGAGGAGAGAGCAGGAGGTCAAAGGGCACAAGGGGCATTACATCATTCTGGTTGCTATGACAACAATCTAATGTTAGTGAAGTAAGAAAGGACAAGAGGTTCCATGACGTCCTGCTAGTTTATCATCTCGCCCAGGAGCTCTGCAGAGGCGATACGTGGTCACGGCTGTTTAAACTACAACGTGTGAAGAAGAAGAAACACACAAAATAGTTCTCTCTTTGTTTCCATGGTGGCCTTTCTAGTTCCCTCGGCCACGTCAGCGTGGGACACAAGACAGGAAAGGAAAGAAATTAGCATCAAGAAGTAGGGCAACGCGGTGGGGACAAAAAGGAGACAAGGAGAATACACAGGGTCGCCACTCTCTGGCTGCTGTGAGGCCAAACAGCCCGGGGCTGCATGACGAACCATCTGATCTGAGAGCAGGTAATTGGCCTAAACGGCGTCTAATTTGCCACGAAGGGTGATAATCGAGATGTTGCTTCATCACATTTTCTGCCTCCGTCTAGCAGCTTTCTCTAGGGGAGTCGCTTTGTTCCACAACAACACCGATAATTTCATCAAAAGAGATGAAGCGAGTGAGGTGAGAAATACTGCTTCCTGGAGGGCGTGAGCTTTCAGATTGTCCCAATATACTGCGGCTGAGAAAAACAGCATCTTTTATGAGGAGTAATGATTTAAAATACTTTATTTTATGAGGATTTATGAGGAGTAATGATTACGCCAAAGCTACGCCCCCCCGTCAGATCAACCACCGTGAAAGCTGGGCTTGGACCGGCTCATCGCGTCACGTCGCATACAACATGAAAACAAGCTCTACATGTGAAACCGCGAAATCCTCCGACGAAAAATGAGCTGAAAGTTAAAACACATGGTGCAGGAGAGGCTGGTAAACCTCCAGCCTAATTTCAGAGTTTCCACCCGCGGCTCTAATCTGGAGCCACCTGCTCATTATAACATTATAATCCTGTTAGCAGGGACCAGTGGCTCTGACCGCCTCGGAGCTCCCAGCCTGGCCAGGCTCCAGAACCTGCTATTTAGTGCTGAGGTCAGGAGTCTCAGGGCTGGGGGGTAGGATAACCCTCTGAAGGCTGGTCTACAATCAGTTTTACTGCCCCTCCCTCAAGGCTGGGCTGGTTTGGCTTCAGAGCTGATCCGGGTTCATCTTTTGGATCGGTAAACTGGTC
>JAXDDX010000160.1:777500-862500 GCA_034670405.1 Hoplostethus atlanticus | reverse complement strand
ACTACTACCTCTCTCTCCCTGATAATCTTCCACTCATTACTTCCCAATGCGACTGTTGAGCCATCAGGCCTCAAAAGAGAACATCACGGTGTCCTCAACGTCACGTATCAAACCTCAACGTTCAGACAGGAAGATTTCTGGCAACTGAGACGAAACATTTTGAGTCTGTAAGTTTGGAGGCCGAGGGGATAAACACCATTACAACCGTGTTTAATGTTCGCCATTCTGTAATTCTGTGGCGCCAATGATCCTGACTGCTTGGACAGAATGAAGCTGTAATCAGGACGGGGTCGGCCTGCCAAGTTACATGGAATCAAACGTGAATATGATGCTATTCGTCATACATGGATCGAGCTCTCCGGGGGGGTCCCTGGGTCCTGCCAGGCTCTGGTGGTACAGCAGTCCACCAACATCTGCAGCTTTCTGTCTGTAAACACCCAGTGATGGATGGACGGAGGTGTCCCGGTGCACTCTGACCCCTGATGGGTCCGGGTCGAGGGGGCGGCGAGGTCACCGCCGGGGCTTCCTGCTAACTCATCTGTCCCGTTCTGCTCAGGAGGCCCATCCGTCACCCGGCGGACGGCGGGCGGGGGGGGAAAACGTTCCTCTCTAATTGCGTTGCGCGCTTTGAAGTTCCAGAGTCAGTTCACTCGTCTCTTCAGGCCGATCGGTGCAGTTTGCAGGTTCTGCGGCGCTCCTGTTGTTGTCGCGGTGCAAAGTCTTTCCAGCTGTTTCTATTGAGCAACAATCTGTGAGTCTTTACAGAGTTGGGCGACCGTAAACAAATGCCGGCGTACACAAGCCGCCGCAGCACCGAGATACGCCCACCTGCTTTTGCTCTGGTTGGTAGCAACCCGCTGCCAGGGTTTAAAGGGGGGGGTGGGGTGTGGGGGGGGGGCATCATTACAGCACATCTGTGAGCAGGACGGTGGCAAATTAGACACTAATTACATTAACACAGATTACTCCTTCCAGTGGATGTTTTTTTTCCCACTTTTACATGAAACACTTTGTAAAATAAAATAAAATAAAATGGGGAGTGTATAGAGGTTGGTGGGGGGGGGGTGAAAACAGCACGTTGGCTTGTGGCTGGTTTTATTGAGCTGAGGCTGAGGAGGCTGCAGCAGTTTGTACACAACTAACTTCAGGGGAAGAGGCGATGAGCTACGAGCTACTACCCCCCAAAAAACAAAGAAACTATGGTGGTTGGTGGAGTCTCATCATGCCTCAACGTTGAAAAAACAGTAAAGAAAGAGGTCAACTAGGGTTCAACCAATATGGACTTTTGAAGACCGAGTCTGATGCTGATCAATTTAAAATATTTTGTGGGGATGTTTTGGTTTTTTTTTGATTATTTTTGGGGCGTTTTTTGCCTTTATTTGATAGTTAGTTAGAGAGGCAGGAAGGATTGGATGCAAGAGGAAGGGTGACATGTGACGAAGGTCCCGGACCGGATTCAAACCCATTCTGATATTTAATAAAAGCCCAATAAGCTGATATATCGCTCCAACCACAACCCATGATGGCTGGCCTGGTTTCTGTTGTGTCATCACACCAATTTCAGCTGCTTATTTCTCAAGTCAAGCCATGAACGTACAGTCACCCTTCACTCAACCTTAACCTCAACAGCCAACGCCTCCCCCCCCCCATCCTCCCCCTTTTCCTCTCTCAGGTACCAGAGCTTCTCCCTCCTATCGCTCTTCTCACCTCCCATCTGCTGCAGGACTCGGTGTCCTCCAGGTTCAGTGGAGAGTCCTGGCAGCGACCCTGACCCCCGGAGAGAGGGACCGATTTAGCCTCTCCATGTATGGAGGCAGGCCGGGACCAATCCAAAGCCATGAGTCAGACACGACTGGGATTTTTCAGAGTTGGTTACCCAGCCGGTCCTCCTCCCACTTTTACTGGCCATTTCATTTCAGCTTCACTCTCGTTAAAACATTTTCCTTCGGCTCGTACATTCTTACGTTTACCATAATCAGATACCAGCGCCGCGATATTAATATGAAACTCAGTGGGAATAAATGATGTTATAACCCAACGCTGTAGCCTCGACACGCCCGGCCCGAACCAAGCACGGGCACCTTCGACTACAGTTACACCGAGTTTAACGTTCTTCATTCTGCAATTCTGTGGCGCCAGTGACGCTTCAGGAAGTTCGGGCCAAAATGTAATCTGCAAACACGTGGAGGGAGCGTAGCCTCGGACGCCCGGGGAGTACAAACCGAAAGGTCACGGCTCCGGTTTACTCCTGTCAGGACCTGAATATGCTGGAGGTGAAATACCTGGAGGACAGCAGGGGTCAAAGGGCATCACCCAGGACTCAAAATGTCCCTGGGTTGGAGGTGGGTGGGAGGACAGGAAGGGGGTGGGGGGGGGGGACTCAACTTCAAAGGGGAGTAGGGGCCTGCAGGGTGGCCCAGTAGCAAGAGCTGCCGTCGCATAACCAGAAGGTCACAGGTTCAATCCCCAAAACAGCCACGAGTCCTGTCAAAGTGTCCCTGAGCAAGACAACCGTGGTCCTGCTGCAGCTTCTGGCTAGGTGGGCTAGTCGGCTGGTATGTTGAGTAGTGGTGAACTATGGTGCTTCTGATATAACACGATAAAATAACTAGCCAGTGTTCAAGTCTCATTCTCAAAGTCATTCTTCACGTTGCTTCAGCTGCACTGAACTGTAACGATGCTAACGTCGAGTTTGGGGCTCGGCCCTCATTTTAAAGGAATCAGCGAGATTTGGGGAGTTTGGTCAACTTGGCCGTTAAGTGACGAGAACATCGACACCAAAATCATCCATGCATCCCCGGTAGATCGTTGGCTCTGGTGCTCCATGCTAACACTTTAGCACTGTGTTGAGTGACAGTAGGCCACTAGCATTCTCCTGACCTTTTGGTAATAAAAGGTTGTTAGGGGAGTTTTGTTATACAGCCTGTAGATTCATGAATCTTAAAATATCATTAACTCGATATAGCTGATGTAGCCAGGTTTATTTGTGGAAGTATTTCTGGTGAGTAACCACGTATTCCTGTAGCATCCCATCGCCCACCACCTTCACTTCCTATGAAGACAGGGAAAGTATTCCCTGCTAGTTCAACACAGTATGTTATATTTGTATTATATTTTGTGTACATTTTACTAATATCCAACACAAAACCGCCAAAGTGTTAGCATGGAGCCTACTATTACTCAACATAGTGCATGCTAAAGTGTTAGTGTGAAGCCTACTATCACTCAACATAGTGTATGCTAAAGTGTTAGCGTGGAGCCTACTATCACTCAACATAGTGCATGCTAAAGTGTTAGCGTGGAGCCTACTGTCACTCAACATAGTGCATGCTAAAGTGTTAGCGTGGAGCCTACTGTCACTCAACATAGTGTATGCTAAAGTGTTAGCGTGGAGCCTACTATCACTCAACATAGTGTATGCTAAAGTGTTAGCGTGGAGCCTACTATCACTCAACATAGTGCATGCTAAAGTGCTAGCGTGGAGCCTACTATCACTCAACATAGTGTATGCTCAAGTGTTAGCGTGGAGCCTACTATCACTCAACATAGTGTATGCTAAAGTGTTAGCGTGGAGCCTACTATCACTCAACATAGTGTATGCTAAAGTGTTAGCGTGGAGCCTACTATCACTCAACATAGTGTATGCTAAAGTGTTAGCGTGGAGCCTACTGTCACTCAACATAGTGTATGCTAAAGTGTTAGCGTGGAGCCTACTGTCACTCAACATAGTGTATGCTAAAGTGTTAGCGTGGAGCCTACTATCACTCAACATAGTGTATGCTATCTGCTCAATCACTCAAAGCTACGGGGCTTCACCTAAACGCCAAAAAGGTAAATGGGAACGCCCCACTCACCGTCAAGTGCTGGAAGAGCCACGCCCTCATGATGTTGGTTGCCAATTTGGGGAAGATGCCTCTCTTCTTGTTGTGCCGCTTGTCCTTGTCGGGGTCGTCGTCGTCCCCCGTGCTGGGCGAGGCCATCCCGTTGTCCAGGCAGTCACCTGTCCAAACACATGGAGAGCTGTGGGTAGGCAGGGGGAGGACAGACTGGGGGTGGAGGGAGGTGGAGGGAGGTGGAGGGAGGCCCTACAACATGGCATGGCATCATGTGTTTTAGCTGGTTGCAGGTTGTGCAAGAAAGGAAAGGGGCACAGAAACTTTGATTTGATTGTAATTCCCCTCAACGCTCCACAAGCCGCTAACACTCCTCAACCTCCTCTGCTGCTGATATCTGGACACGGTGACTGACAGACGTCTACAGGCTGACAGACAAACAGACGGAAGCTGTAACTGGCATCCCTCATGTCGGCCCCTGAGCAGGTGAAGTGCCTTGCTAAAGGGCACTGCGATGGTCGTCGTTACTAGGAGAGCGCTACTCGTGCACTTTCGCCAACCTTTTTTTTCCGAACCGGTGACCTCGCAGTCACGAGCCCCCCCCCACCGTCCCCCAGAGTTATGGATCGTGGCACATAATGCAACATTTGAACTAAAAGCCACTAAAAGCCGCTCTGTGTTTTTATTGCACATTCTCTGCCAGTTTAATGAGCCTCATTTTCTCCTCGGTGTTTTTAACGGTGCAGGTTACGGTGAGGGACACCAGGCCATGCTGCCTCCTGTCACGGTGGATAAGGGCCTCGGCTGTTCCTGCCCACTCTGCCGCGTGGCGAAGCCTGGAGAGGTGAAAGAATCATAAAGATGATGGCGACTCCATAAACAAGCTCTCAGCCTCATTAGGCCGAACCGCCGGCTCCCCGAGGCTGTTCACACCCCTTCTCCCTCTGTCCTCCCCTTCTCCCTCGCTCCTCCCCTTCTCCCTCTCTCCTCCCCTTCTCCCTCGCTCCTCCCCTTCTCCCTCTCTCCTCCCCTTCTGCCTCTCTCCTTCCTTCTCCCTCTCTCCGCCCCTTCTCCCTCTCTCCTCCCCTTCTCCCTCTCTCCTCCCCTTCTTCCTCTCTCCTCCCTTCTCCCTCTCTCCTCTCCTTCTCCCTCTGTCCTCCCCTTCTTCCTCTCTCCTCCCTTCTCCCTCTCTCCTCTCCTTCTCCCTCTCTCCTCCCCTTCTCCCTCTCTCCTCCCCTTCTCCCTCTCTCTCTCCTTGATTCTCCCTTCTCCCTCTCTCTCCTTCCTTCTCCCTCTCCATCTCTCTCCTTCCTTATTCCCCTTCCTCTCTCTCCTCTCTCGTCTCCTTCCTTATCCTCTCTCTCTCTCCTTCCTTCTCCCTTCTCCCTCTCTCTCCTCTCCTTCCTTATCCCTCTTCCTCTCTCCCTCTCTCTCCTTCCTTCCTTATCCCCCCTCCTCTCTCTCCTCTCTCCTCTCCTCCTCTCCTCTTCCCTCTTTGGCCCAATCTGATGATGGCTTGTGACAGCTCAGCTTCACAACCTGTGGATGAAAGTTGGGGAAGTAGAGGAGGAGGAGCGTCGGTGCTGGGAGGAGGTAGAGGAGGTAGAGGAGGTAGAGGAGGACGAAGAGGGAATCAGATGCAAAGAGCTGTGGCAGTGACGAGGTCAGGTCGGTCCACGCACCATGCATGAGGAGAAGGTGGGATGGCAAGATGGGAGATGGAGAGAGTGGCAGATTGGAGTCATAGAAACATGAGTGGCTCTGGAGGAAGGAATAATCTCATTGGTTGTGTTAAACCTCAGGGGGCGGGGCCAAAGAACCACCGTTTTTTGGGGTGAGCAACATTAGACTGAAGCCCAGGCGAGGGGTAAGAGAGGAGCTAGCTAATATTATGAAGCCTAGCGCTCTGCTGCTAACTGAACAGATGCAAGCTAACCGCTAACCGTCCTGTGGGTTCACACGGCGAGCAACATGGTCAACAAGTCAACAAGTCACCAAGTCACCGGAAGTCCAGGAATTTCCCACAGAGCTGAGCAGGAAAGTGGACGAAGCTTGTCGGCTGATAATAGTCGGCCATGGCTGAAGGTTTTGCAGTCGTTTTGCAGCGATTTCAACAAAATGGACAGGAAGTGATTCCAGCCATTCAAAGGTTCCCAGTTCTTTAATTTGAAGGATTACAGGAACGTAGTGGATGAGACGTCTCTGATTGAGTTTATTTCCAATCGATGCTACCTTGCCAACTATGCTAGGTCATTCCATTACAGTCATTTAGCAGACGCTGTTATCCAACGCCACTTACAATAAGTGCATTCAACGTAAGTAGGCAAGATACTCCTCATTGTTTTTCACAACTTCTCAGCTTCACGACTCTCACTCTCTCTCTCTCTCTCTCTCTCTCTCTCTCTCTCTCTTCTGCATGTGTCAGATTAAAAACATTCCAGTAGCGTTTTCGGAGCCCGGCGCTCCGAGAGACGCCTGCCTGCTCAGTCGCTTTTTAAGAAGTGTTTGTACAAAATTTTATTAGCCGTGGTCTGGTGGAAGAGCGCCGCAGAGAGAGAGATAAACAGAGCGAGAGAGAGAGAGAGAGAGAGAGAGTCTTTATTTTCCACCACACTTCCACTACAGACCATTTCTCCTCTGCCGGCGGGGGTCGGATGAATGACGACCAATCCGAAGCTCTGTGAAGGTGACCTCACGGCTCAGGTCAGCCCTGGAACAAAAACCCAAACCACTGAGGGAAGGAAGATTGGGATGAAATGGACTGCAGCCTCTTCTCCTTAAAGATGGCTGACTGGAGACGCTCCTCCCCTGCTGCTCTTCAGCTCACGTATCTCCGACCTCTTCACCAGCCTGTTTTTCATCATCGGCGCTTTGGGGCGTCTTCTATCGGAGGACGTAAATGCAACCGTGTCGACTCTGCACCTCCTGGACGAGAAGATCAGTTTCTTCTAGGGTGAAGGTGTCATGGCGGTACCGGCTGGGACTCGGCGCAGCATCACCCAACTGTCAATGCGCCGTTGTGTGCGATTAAAGGGGATGAAACGAGCTGATTTGATTGGCCAGAATTGAAGCCAGCCCTCACCACAACTACTGATCCAAATAGACCGGACACGCCATGCACCATAGACTTGCGCCTTGAGTCACGGAAATACAGCCGAGAATCACAGAGCTGAGGATCCAACATGGCCGCCAGAGGGGGTTTATATGTCACAATGAAAGCCTCTGTTGTAGAAATCATCTCTGGCTGGTAAACCGGTGAAAGTGTCCGGTGAGTCTCAGGCTCTGGAAGGTCAAACTCAGATCTCCCTGAAGCCGCCGCCCCCCCCCCCCCCCCCCCCGCGGCGGTGCTAAACTGTAAATGTATGCGTGAGATAGCGACGCCGCGGGGCTTGTTGCACTTGGCCCGCAGACCGCCGTCTGGTGGCGTCCCCGCTAACAGGCCGACACGTCTGAGGGGAACCGGCTGGCCTGGGACCAGCAGTCCAGACCCAGACCCTCCGGTCGCTTCACAACCACAGACCTTAGGGAAGAGTTAGGGGGCTGTGTGTGTGTGTGTGTGTGTGTGTGTGTGTGTGTGTGTGTGTTTTTCTTTTGTGTGTGTACATATCATCTATATATATAATCATATATCACAAGTGTGTGTGTGTGTTTGTATTTAAGTGTGTGTCTGTGTGTAAACGTCGGGGTATTTAAGTATGTCTGTGTGTGTGTGTGTGCATGTGAGTGTGCACGTGTACTGCGTTTGTGTGTTTCTGTGCATGTGCGTGAGTATTTCACCATGTGTGTTTCACTGTATGTGTGTGTGTGTGTTTCTGTGTGTGTGTGCTGTATGCTGGGTTAGTCGTCTTTCCCCGTGTCCAAATGAAAGGGAGGAGGAGGAGGAAGAGGAGCAGCAGGAGGAGGAGGAGGAAGAGGAGCAGGAGGAGGAGGAGGAGCAGCAGGAGGAGGAGGAGGAGGAGGAGGAGGAGGAGGAGGAGGAGGAGGAGCACCAGCAAGAGGAGGCTGGTCTATAAATCCTGTCTCTGGGACATAAAGCTGCATTTCTTCATGAAGCTCCACCTCGTCTGTCAGCCTTCATCACTCCTCCTCTTCTTCTCTACCGTCGCCGCTTCATTTTCAAACTCACGTCCAACATGCAGAAAAACTGATCAACTGATCAACTGATCAACTGATCATGTGAAGAGTCGAAAACGAGACAGCTCGTCTTGTTAACTAAGCTAGGCTAAACTCTAGCGTGGCGCTAAGCTAACTGAACCGTAATAGACCAAACTACAAAACGACCTCAGGACTTTTTCCCTGCGGGGATCAATAAAGTTTCATCTTCTCTTATATTTGTTCTTTGTATCACTGAAGAACTGAAACTTCAGATCATCAGTCTGAGTTATTTAGTGATGAAGGGTTGTAATTTACTTTACTCAACCTGCCTTGTGTAACTCCACTTCAGTTAGTGATTTCCCAGAATGCCTTTCAACAACCCGAAGAGAATGTGTGTTAACGTGTTGCTTTCAGCTGTGGGTTACAGGTGGAGAGCATCGGAGGCCGGTCGGTGAGGGTCTTACCTTGTTCGCTGCTGTTGTCCCCGCTGTGGGAAGTGTGCCCGCCGCTGGAGGGTCCCGGGGTACCGGCCGACCGGATGGACGCCGCGTCGTCGTGATCCCTGCTCCACGAGGTCTGGGGAGGGGAGACGCCGACAACCAGCCAATGAGACGCGAGGCAGGAACCACTTATCACACTGTGGGAACTGAACCCTCGACCCTGGTGTGTTCGTGCCCCGCTCTGCCCGCCGAGCGTTTTACGAACACATAAAGTCGATCTGCGAGGCGTTGGAGGTTCGGGGATTATCTTTGTACGTCAGGAAATTCCAGACAAAGAGAAACGGGGAGGTCAGACTTGAAAGACGACGAGGACGACTGATTGATGATGGAGTGACGGCTGGCTCGTACCGCGATGCACCGCCGACTCGAGACCGGCGCGGCCCGGCGGCTCGTCAGCGGCTTTCAATAATAAATTGCCAGTATGGATGAAAGCGGAAAAAAATATGAAAATGTCGTGCCACATACCAAACGGATGGCGTAACGCTCGGCGGTAATGTGGAACACATGCTCAGAACGCAAACGGTTAAAGCAAAGATGGCCAACTTCAACAAGAGGAAAAGGGGGGGGGGGGGGGGGGGGGGGGGGTACAAGACATTTGTCAAATCAAACAGGAGAGAGCGAGAGAGAGAGAGAGAGAGAGAGAGAGAGAGAGAGAGAGAGAGAGAGAGAGGGTCGAGAGTCTCACCTCCCTCCAGACGAACCTCCACCGCCTCCCACCCCTTTAACGCCGCCCCACCCCAGGGAGACATTAAGTGTGGAATTAAGTGTGAAGGCGACACACACACCGCCGCGGCACAGCTGTTTGGCAAGGCACTAAAACCGGGGCGTCGGGTCTGGGAAACGACACGCTGTTATCTGGAGGACGCCGGGGATCCTCCGATCAAGACTCACATTACACTCTTATTATCATTTCCCACACAGGGACAATAAACATTCACATTTTCACTTTTTAGCCATTCAGCCGACACTCCTCCATCACCGACGGCACAACCAACAGGAAGGGGGTGAAAGGTCAAAGCAACAATATTCCTGTAAGTGGAGGAAAAAGAAATAGAAAGAGGATAAGCTGTTAAGAGCTGATCTAGCGCGGTGCATTTAGTGGATAAAAGCAACTTTAACCGCATGGCAACAAAGGAAGAAACCCCAGGAAACTTTGGCAAAACCTACAGATTAAATATTAAGTAACAAAATAAAACGATGGCATCAACGGTGCAAAACATCCCCGATGAAATATGAAGATATGGGTTCCTATGGACAGCTAGCAACCAGCAGAGTACTGGTGGTTAAAATACTGAACACATTCCCATCTTACTAACATTCATTTTAACTTGGTCATACAGTTCAGAGCTTCAACTCCAGAAACACCAGAGGGTTTGGGTGCAGGTTTTATTTCAGATATGGGCTGACACACTGCTGAGGTGGTCCGGGGGAGACCGGGGAGGTCCGGGGGAGAAAACAGCCGTTTAAAAGCTCATTCTAGTTACTTACTAGAATATGTATTTTGTCCTCGATAGTTTATCTACGTCATTTGGACCGGTGAATGATCGCGTGTACAAATCACACAAATCCCGTCGGTGATTTCACCATTTTGACCCGTTCGGTGCGCTAGAGGACATGGAGCCCTCAGGCTGAGAACTCATCACGGTAAACACAGTGACACGCTCTGCACACATATTGACTTTAACTAGACTTAAAATAAAATGAAAAACATTTAGCATTTACACATTACTTACTGAGGGCACCATCAAGTACAAATCAAAGAAAAGTGTCTCTTATCTAAAATCGCTGAAGTGGTATTACATATAACCAAGCTAGATACAATGATTTGATTAACCCATTGGAACAGCAGACTGAAGTCAGCTGGCTAAATGACTTGATAACGTTTATAGATGTTTAAAATCAATGAGTGTTGAGGTTGAGAGTGTTGAGGTGCAGCAGCTGCAGTCAACAACACTGAAACCAAACGGCATCAAAGCTGCCGATCCAACGTCTCCGTCAGGATCAACAAGCTGATCATTGTGCCATTGTGTGCTTCAACTATCTGATCAAACCTGTAGCCTCTGGAGACAGGAAGTGATGCGTTTTACGTTTCAACAGAATAAGAACTGGGTAGTTAGCATGAGCAGCGATAGCCACTGTGGCTGAACAGACAAAGAAAAGAGCGCCACCTACAGGAACTCAAACTCCATCAACAGGAAATCCAAGGAGGAAGACGTCACAGTACTGGACACACTGTTTGATTGACAGGTGATCTCTGGGAAGAGCAGTGAGGAACACCACAGTGAAGAACACCACAGTGAAGAACACTACAGTGAGGAACACTACAGTGAGGAACACCACAGTGAAGAACACTACAGTGAAGAACACCACAGTGAAGAACACCACAGTGAAGAACACCACAGTGAAGAACACTACAGTGAGGAACACCACAGTGAAGAACACCACAGTGAGGAACACCACAGTGAAGAACACCACAGTGAGGAACACCACAGTGAAGAACACCACAGTGAAGAACACTACAGTGAAGAACACCACAGTGAAGAACACCACAGTGAAGAACACTACAGTGAAGAACACCACAGTGAGGAACACCACAGTGAAGAACACTACAGTGAAGAACACTACAGTGAGGCTGAGAGACAAAGATGGAGACTAAGTAAAGAAACCGGGAACTCGAGGATTACCACCTCACCGTGCTTGAAATTAAAAACCAGGCTTTTGAGCTGGTTAGCCATTTGACACTAAGCTCCTTGAATTCACACTTGTTGCTTTTTTGGCGGTGAATAAAGGGTTAAAGGGCTAACAAGTGGCCCTGGCAGCCATGATCCTCGGGAGGAGGAGGAGGAGGAGGAGGAAGGGGAGGAGGAGGAGGAGCAGCAGCAGGAGGAGGAGGAGGAGGAGCAGGGATTCTTTTGAGCCTCCCTGCAAGGCTGATTTAAAACCGACTCGGTTGGATTGGAAAATGGAGACAACTTGACTTTTCACCTCTTCTTCTGCATTGGTGGGAAAAGAGTCTTAGAGAGAGTTAAGTCTGAGGCAGCTCAGCGGAGTCTGACAGAGACAATAACTCTAAAAATAAGAAATGTGCACGTGTAAGGTTTATTTTTAGACATAGATAAAAACACAGGGACACATTTCAGGAAAATGCCACTTGGGTTGTCTCCACACTAACATGGACCAGTTTCAGAAAGTGATTCCTGCAGCCGGATAATATATTTTGTCAAAATGACATGTTTAGTTTCTGGGTTTTTCCAGCATATTATTTAAAAAAAACCTGCAGAATTCTGATGTCACCCCCACCGCCACAGATGTACGTAAGCATCAAGGGCATGAAAACCACGTGATTTAACAGGAAATATGGTACATAATAGATGCATTTATGCCTTGCACTGGCTCGGGCCTCTATACCTTCTAAAACAAACTGTAAAATATAAAGTCTCGTTTCATCATCGTGTCTGGAGAAACCAATCTGTTCAGTTCTGTAAGTATCTGCTCACCTGATCGACATTCCCTGATGATCTTCTAAACTCCTCGCTGTCGGACTTGTTTCCGTCTCTGTCGTCTATCACCAGATCGATGGGCATCTTCCCTTTCAGACAGCTGATGTATCGATGACAGAAATTATCGCAAAGTTCATGAACCTGCAAAAAAAAAAAAGAAACACAACAAAACGGTCAAACCTGACGAGGATGAACTGTAGTCATCCTATAATATACAAGAAAATAATAAGTCACCATAGAAATATGATATGAATGAATAGTGATACCATAGGAGATTAAAAATACAATAAAGTACAATAAAACTATTGAGTACCACAGACACATTGTAAGCCCCTATAGGAATATCATAGTGATACTATAGGGAGTAAAAATACCATAAAGCGCAATAAAGTCACTATAGAATCGCCGTTGAGGGCCTTAGACACTGTAAGTCCCTTATTTCTAGTGATAGTGATTTTTCGTTAGTGCAACAGGCCCACGGTTCAACAACAACGGGCCTTCCTCTCGGTTTATTCGGTGTTTCTGCAGCCCAACTCTTCCTCTGCTGAAGGTGAACAAATCGCTCTGGGTATTCATATGCAGATTCTTTTCTCTCTCTGCAGCCCGAAAGTCTCTCAGCGCGTTTGGAGGCAGAAAGAAAGAAAACATGCACGCCATCATGCACATGCACGACATCGTCTCCTAAATAAGTTCTGGGTGTTTAAACAGCGAGAAAAATAAGAAGTAGTAAGAGTAATAGGAAGCTTGCAAGTTTGGAGTAAGAGTAAGAGGCCTTACAGTTTCATACCGCTACAAAAACTATAGTAATCCTACTATAGTTCTAATAAATAACTATACAACTAATATATAACGATAATAACAGCAACACTTTAATATAATAAACTGCATCTTAAAAAATATACCACAGAAATCTTATAATACTATAGAGGATGAAGAATACAGCAAGGTCACTAGAACTCACTATAGCGCCTAGACACTCTATAGGAATACTATAACAATATTATAGTGATGTCATAGGTGATATAAAATAGCATAAAGTACAATAAGGTGACGATGAACTCAGTATCACGCACTATAAGGCCCTATAGTAATATTATAGTAATATTGGGAATATTATATAAATATATATAAATATATAAAATACCATAAAGTACGACAACGTAACTATAAACACTATTTAGAAGCACAGACACAATGTACGTCCCTATAGTAATATTATAGGAATATTACAGTAATATTGTAGTGATTTTTCTAGGACTAGGCCTAAATAAGCAGCAGAGTCGATAGATCAGATTTAAACATTTTCTATCAGATTCAGTTCGGTTCGATAATTAAAGGTTTAAAGGTTTAAAGGTGTCAGATGAAACCTACCTTCTCCAGCTCCAGGAGGTGGAACCGCAGTACTTGTATTGACTGAATCATCTGAAGAAAAACAATGTGAGAAAAATGAGACAATAATAATAATAATAATAATAATAATAATAATAACAAAAATATTGGAACTCACCAAATTATCCAACTCTGGGTTTGATGAAAATAAAGGCTTCTCTGATCGGAGCTAGAAAAATAATAACGAGGTTTATTACTTTCATGAGTTTACCTCTCAGTTCTTTATTATGTCTCCAAGTGTGTGTGTGTGTGTGTGTGTGTGTGTGTGTGTGCGTGCGCGCGCGTGCGTGTGTCTTGGTCCTACCTGCTTGGAAAACACCGCTATGTCCTCGTTGAAGGAGTCGGAGGAGCAGACGTCTCCCCCGGCCACCCCGCTCTCTCTGGGGGTGCAGGTCGCTAATTCACATTTCTCAAAGATCAGTGCTAGAAGTGGAAATAAGGGATGGCTGCAACGGAAATAGAGTCATGAAGAAATAAAGTCATGCAAGCAACAAGTAGAGCAGCCCTGCCGCCCAGGAGGCTCCATCCCCCAGGACAGAAGATAACCTGATGATATATCTCTACCAGGTCGGCGAAATTACAAGGATATTCAGGCTGAATGTGTTTGTTTGAAAAGTTACAGGTACATGACCAAAGGCGTTTGGTAAACCTAAATTCATGTTTTGGATTAATAAATTAGATTATTAGAATTATTAGATTATTAGGTGTTGCAATAGGAGGCCACTGCCCAGGTTGGAGAAAGAAACTGAAGTGGAAAGAAAGAAATGTAACATGCAGCCTTTACAACGAATGTATGTCATCAGGTTTTTGCCAGTCAATCTAAAAAGGTGATAAACAATTTCTGCAAATAAAAAGTTAATAAACTTTGGGTTTGTTTTTACCCTCCACTGCTTGTCAGCTTCCAACCATATGAAGCAAAAAGACTCAAAGAAAGAAAGAAAGAAATGAAACATCATGAGACTTCAGCCTTCACCACCTTGCCAACAAGAGGAAGAAGGCAGGATTTCTGCGTTTATGCTATGGTTGACCTGGCCTTGCCTGGCCTGGCCCGGCCCAGAACGGCTTACACCCAGTTACAAACAGACTAAATGAATAAATCAACCACAAGTGACATAAAAGCAGCCTTGTAACCTCGCCGACCTCGGCAGCCTATCAGTAATGCTGCCTGACTTTTGGAAAAACAGTCACTACTAATATTAAACTTTTATAACAGTGGTAGAATAAAAGCTCATTCATATTGAAGCTCTACTTGAAGCCTCTTTCTCTCTCTAAAGCTTCGTCGTTCCCATTTGTTCCAGTTTTACAGCGGCAGTAAAGTGAACGTACCCGTAAATGGCATCTTTGTCTCTTTTAATGGCGTCGTTGATGGTGGAGCCCATACTGGTGTGAGTGGGGTGGGGGTACTGGTGGGACTGGTACGGGTGGACGGCCTGCATGGACCGGGCCGCATGGTGGGGGTCCCCGTACAACCCCCCCACCCCCTCCAGTCCATAGTGGGCCAGGTCTTCATACTGGGACAGAGACAGGGGCTTTGTCATTTCTCTGTGACCTCTGACCTTTGACCTCCCTACTGTCTGTTGTTGGTGATCTGGGGGTGGGAGCTGATCCTGCCTGTTGCCCTCGCTGGGTGAGAGCTAAATGCCTCTAGTGTCAATGTTAAAGGTGCTCGGAAAAATATTATGGGATGTAATCAGTGTGAGGATGTTTTATGAAATTATAACCAGCGGTGAATAAAAACAGCAGAAATTAACCATATCTTTAGAAAAAAAGTGTTTTGTCTTTCCTTAAAAGACCCTATCGTTTAAACGGGGGGGTTCTCTATGTGTATATTTCCTCTATGTATATTTTTTATGTGTATATTTTCTATGTGTATATTTCCTCTATGTATATTTTCTATATGTGTATATTTTCTATATGTATATTTTCTATATGTATATTTTCTATGTGTATATTTTCTATATGTGTATATTTCCTCTATATGATAGAAGCAGTGTATATTTTCTATGTGTATATTTTTTATATGTATATTTTCTATGTGTATATTTTCTATATGTATATTTCCTCTATGTGTATATTTTCTATGTGTATATTTTCTATATATGTATATTTCCTATATGTGTATATTTTCTATGTGTATATTTTCTATATGTATATTTCCTCTGTGTATATTTTCTATATGTGTGTATTTTCTATATGTGTATATTTTCTATATGTATATTTTCTATGTGTATATTTTCTATATGTGTATATTTCCTCTATATGATAGAAGCAGTGATGAGGTAAATCAAAAGGAGGGTAAACTGATAGAAACAGAAATCAATTATATTTTCAGACATTCATCAGATTTTGCCTTTTCTCCCTGAAGAGACTCGATCCTCCTCCAGCCTGTCTGAATATTCTGGATTCATCTCATAACGATTTAAGACGGTGACAAACTCTGTTCTGCAAATAAAAAGTGGATAAACTGACCAGGAGTTTTTACCCTCTACTGCTAACCTTAGGAAACAAAAGATGACATGAAACACATGGAAGACGAGCTCGTATATAACTCTGTAACAAGCAATAGACCTGCTAAATACCTGCTAATTATGTGTTTACGTGACTTACAGCCGCATTATAACGTGCAAATAGCTGCAGACTCACCAAATGTACATGGATTATAGCTTCACTTACAATAATATAATAATAAGGTATAGGGTTATACACATAACGGTCATAAAAACTCACTTTGGATAACTTTCATCGGAGGATTAAAACCTATTAAAAGTTTTTTGTTTGTTTCATTTTTTTTTTTTTTTTAATTTAGAGGTTCATAGCTCAACTTGAATTCCAAACTTACATGATTTAAAAGGAAAAAAAAAAATTGTGCAACGTGTAAAATATAAAGTTTTTACTAAAGTTTGCTAAAGTTTTGTAAATATCTTAAAATGTTCCTGCATGCAGCTAGAAGTTACACGAGATTCATTTGGTTTTGTTGTTTAACAGCAAGTTTTAGTAAAGAAGGTTTAAAATAACCTAATAATCAACTCTAGTTTTGAGGCCGTTCCATTTAGCTGACGGGACAATTTACTTTTCCATTTTTAGGTTCCTGCAAAAACTAAATTATTTTCCAGGGTTATTATGTAGTCTCTTAGTTTCAATGTTTGGCAATAATTCACAAATATCCCAACATATTTTTCAGTGCAGAAATGCAATTTGTCTGTTTCGTTTCAGTCTGTTAAAATAAGAGATGGTTGGAAGATTTAAAATAACTTTTATATTGTAAACGCCAAAAACGTCAGTTTCCTGACTTTTTTTACGCACAAAAAAAGTCTGTAGGAGAGTAAACTATAACTAATAACTAATATGATTCTATAGAGAAGGATTCATTTATTGTTTTTACCTGTAAAGAGCCAATCTTCATAATTGTGTTACTATTTACTGAGATTAGGAATTAATATTAAGGTTTAAACTAGAACTCCTGCTCACCAAAAGGCAAACAACCACTAATATGAACAAAAATTAATTACATTTTCAGAAAAGTATTAATGTATTGTTTTATTTCATCTAAAGACCCTTTCACACATAACCACTCTCTATGATGTGAACTTTGAATTATGTCATGGAGGTTTGTGTCAGCCTGATGGAAGTAGGGACAAATTAAAACTGGTGTAAAAGTGACTTTCTCTTGCTTTATCCTCCTCTACTCCTGGTCTTCACATTAACTTCTCCAGTTGGAGTTAACAGGCCGGGAGCACACCGTCCTGATATTAACACCTTGATCCCCTCTAATAAAGTTGGATTTTTACGCACCCGTTGCGCCATCGGCCCTGTCTGTCCACCCCGACTCCAGATGAGGCAAAACACACATCCAACTCCCAATACCGGATTAATAACCAATAATTCCGCGTGCCTCCAGGACAGAGCAACGGTGTGAAGTCCAACCACGGATAAAAAAAATAAATGAAGAAAAATAAAAACGACAAAACCAGCCGATCCCCAAGCTCCCTTCTCCACGGGATCCGACGGCAGGCAGGCGACCGTCCGCTGCCCACCAACCCGCAGCAGCAACCCGGAGACACTGTGTCCACCTCCCAGCCTCCAGCTCCAGGCAACCAATCACTCCCTCACTTAGTCAATCAATCAATCAATCAATCAATATCCAGTTCGCCAAACAGTGGGGGCCTAATTAACGCGGACCTGCTGCGCGCTCCAAGCCCCTCAGGTAGCCCTATTTTGAGCGGAGATGCGCTCAAATCCCCATCGCAGCTCCGCCGGAGCGTCTTCCTTCCTCTGATCCAGACCGTCCGAGTCTGACGGGAGGGAAGGAGGGAGGAGAAGGAGGAGAAGGAGAGGAGATTATTTCCTCACTTAGTTTCTCTTAAAGGAGCCGAGGCTCGCCCTACAACGGCGCGTCCCCCGGTTCCTCCTCCCGACGCTGGAAGGCGCGCCACCGAGCCTTCAAGGCTGGACGCGCGCATGTGGGGAATAGAGTGGGGGCGGGGGTGTACATATGATATACATCTCTATGATATAATTTCATATAGTAAGCAGCATCAACCTGATTCATATATTACTATAAAATCACTATAGTCCACCACAAACACATCTAACCTCTAAAATAACATTTCACCCTCTGGTTTAGAGTTTTCATCAACAATCAACTTTTTCACAATACAGAAAATAATCCCTCAGAATCAGCTGCTCCTTTAAAAAAAACTTTATTGATCCACATGTGAAACTAACAGTTTGTAAGAAATTAGTCGGAGTAGTGAGAAGAGAGAAATGGGAATGGTGTGTGTGTGTGTGTGTGTGTGTGTGTGTGTGTGTGTGTGTGTGTGATGATGATGATACATGAACACAACCTGCTGACATGTCTGGTGTATTGACAGAAGCTTTATTGGCTGTATTCATCTCCAGCTGTCCCTGAAATATTGATAGAAGAATATTGATCCTCTGACTTGAGCCTCTTGAAATGGACATCATGTCGGTAATAAACGTTTCTTGGACGTTTGCGCCATCTAGCGTTTGGACAGTGTCAGTGACGCACAGCAACAGAAGTGGGCGTTTTATTAAAGGGGCCCTGTTAAGGGAATTCACATCTCGTTGATGTTTCATGAAGACATTGTTAAAATGTGATAGAATTTGGTGGCAAATTGTAAAGTTATTGCAACTAAACTTTATTTATTTGGGAAACATCATGATGAACACGATTCTCATCCTGAGCCACAGTAGATAATAATAATATGGGACCTTTAAAGGGTCATGCACAACCAAAAGCAAACAGTTGTTTACATCTGCAACCAAAATGAACTGTAGTAATCCTGTAATAAATGAGAACGATACTGTACAAATATCACAGCAAAACTAAAGTTCCTATAGGAATATTATAGTGATATCAAAGAATAAAAATATAAAGCACAAAAACACTTTAATGTCACTAACGAGTACTGTAGACACTTCTATAATATTCCTAATATTATAGGACAGATAAAATACCATAAAGTACGATACGATTACTATAAACTCACTATTTAGTCTCTCTAAACCCCTATAGCGTTACTATAGCAACATTATAGGACTATTATTGTGACACCATAGGAGATGAAAAGTTCTGATAAGAAGGTCATAATAAGGTTACTATAAACTATTGAATAACCAGAGACACTATAGTTCCTATAGGAATATTATAGGAATATGATAGTGATTTCTGAATTAGCCATATGGTGAATGTGAATCTGATAAATTGTAACCGGCCGGTAAAGGGACTGGCCTGTACCTGGAAGGTCACAGGGTCGATCCCTACAACGGTCAGTGTGTCCATTCTGTGGAAACGCCCTTGACCAGGACACTGAACCTCCTCCTGGTGGCTCTGAGAAGAATAGAGTAGAATAGAATACAATAGAAGAAAGAAGTCGCCTTTACACTTTACAGAGAACAAGCCTACCTAGATTTGACCAATCAATAATTAATCACACAACAAAATAAAACACAAGGAAACAAAACAAAGTAGAAGACACACAAAGTAGCACAAAGACAGAACAAGCCTTGCTAACCTAGCTAGCCCAGCTAAGCTAGCTAGACGAGTGTAGCCTAACTAACCACCAACCTCAACCTGTAGTTAAATAATACTTATTTATGTAGCATGGAAGTTATTCAAAGTTTCATTTCCATTTCTTATTTAGATGAATGTAAACTGGCTGGTGGGAACAGCCTTCACTGCAATGTCACAGGTTCAATCCCAGCAGCCATGTATCATTACATTACATTACAGGCATTTAGCAGACACTTTTATCCAAAGTGACTTACAATAAGTGCATTCAACATAGGTAGGCAAGAGAACTACTAGTCACCAGAAATCGTAAGTGCATTTCCTTCCTAAACAAGAAACTAAGAGCATAACCAGTGCTAAGGTAAAAGTGCAATAAGTTAGCTACCTACTTTTTAATTAAACAAATGAGACAAATAAGTAAATCAAATAAACAAGAGCTAAGACAGATAAGTAAGTGAAGACAAATAGGCTAGTGCTAAGAGGAAGGGTCGGGTAGTGTTTCTTGAAGAGGAAGGGTCAGGGTAGTGTTTCCTGAAGAGGTGGGTTTTCAGCCTGTGGCGAAAGATGGGCAGCGACTCAGCTGTCCTGACATCAGTGGGGAGTTCATTCCACCACTGCGGGGCCAGGACAGAGAAGAGCCGTGACCGTGTAGATCGGCCGCAGGGCCCTCTGAGCGATGGGGCAACCAGTCGCCTCGAGGCAGCAGAGCGAAGTGGTCGGGGTGTAAGGCTTGACTATAGCCTGGAAGTAAGGAGCTGTTCCTTTCACTGCCCTATAGGCTAGCACCAGGGTCTTGAACTGGATGCGAGCTGCTACAGGGAGCCAGTGTAGAGAACGGTAGTTGTATGGGAGAACTTGTGGTTATGAACACCAGACGAGCTGCAGCTTTCTGAACAAGCTCCAGAGGTCTGATGGCAGACGCCGGGGCACCAGCAAGGAGGGAGTTTCAGTAGTCCAGGCAGGAGATGACAAGAGCCTGGATGAGCACCTGCGCTGCCTTGTCAGTGAGGAAGGGGAGAATCCTCCTGATGTTGTAGAGGAGGAATCTGCAGACATGCAACATCCGCCATGTCTGACAGGATCAGCTGGGTGTCATCTGCATAGCAGTGGTAGGAAAAGTCATGGGAGTGGATAACAGAACCAAGAGATGTTGTGTAGAGGGAAAGAAGAAGAGGACCCAGAACCGAGCCTTGTGGAACCCCAGTAGTGAGCCTGCGTGGTTCTGACACAGACCCTCTCAGCGTCACCTGGTAGGAGCGACCCGTCAGGTAGGATGCAAACATGGAGAGTGCAGAGCCTGAGACACCCATCCCCTCAAGGGTGGAGAGGAGGATCTGGTGGTTCACCGTGTCAAACGTTGCAGACAGGTCCAGGAGTATCAGGACGGAGGAGAGAGAGTTCGCTCTAGCGGCATGGAGCGACTCCGTCACTGCCAGGAGGGCAGTCTCGGTCGAGTGACCCACCTTGAACCCGGACTGGTGGGGATCCAAGAGGTTGTTCTGGTGGAGGTACAAGGACAGTTGATTGAAGACAGCACGTTCAAGAGTTTTGGATAGGAAGGGTAGAAGGGAAACCGGTCTGCAGTTCTTGACCTCAGAGGGGTCAAGTGTTGGTTTCTTCAGAAGGGGGGTGACTCTGGCAGTCTTGAAAGCAGAGGAAAAGCATCCAGACACCAGAGATGTGTTGATGAGGTGGGTCAGGAAGGGAAGGAGTTCAGGTGCAGTAGACTGAAGGAGAGGGGATGGGACCGGGTCAAGGGAGCATGTGGTAGGGCAGGCAGTACGCTCAGTACGCACTGAGTCTGACATCCAAGAGGCAGGTGGAGTTGGGCGTGCAGGCCTGGAGGTGAGGGGACAGAGATTAGTCCCGGAGTGCCCTTGAGCAAGACACTGAATGCCTCAGCTAAACGCCTGTCCATCAAACATCAGAGATAGGAGGCCGGTGAAATATCAAACCCTGCCATCTCTTTTTCATCACCTTCAGAAAGGTAATTCTAGTTGGAACAGCTGTGAAGGCAGAATGCTGCAGTAGCGCTGCTTGGCCACTAGGTGTCAATAGAGGACAGGGCTGTCAGCGGCAGCCCCGCCATCCAAGAGACGTAATGATGTGGAAAGAGCAGCTTGACCTTCACCGACAACAAATACAATCAATATCATGAATTGTAAACTGGTGAACTTGTTTTGTAGGACAGCTCCTGTGTTGAGCGATGTGAAGCAGCAGAGGATCTCTGAGTTGGAATGGCGGTGCTGAAGAACCCATTTCACAGGGCCGACCCCCACTACTATTATTACTACTATTAGTACTACTATTACTACTACTACCACTACTATTAGTACTACTATTAGTACTACTATTACTACTACCACCACTACCACTACTACTACCACTACTATTACTACTACTATTAGTACTACTATTACTACTACTACAACTACTATTACTACTACTACTCTTAGTACTACTATTACTACTACTACCACTACTAATACTACTACTATTAGTACTACTATTACTACTATTACTACTACTACTACTATTACTACTACTACCACTACTATTACTACTACTACTACTATTAGTACTACTACCACTACTATTACTATTACTATTAGTACTACTAGTACTACTACTACCACTACTATTACTACTACTATTACTACTACTACCACTACCACTACTATTACTACTACTGCTACTACTATTACTACTACTACCACTACTATTACTACTACTATTAGTACTACTACTACTACCACTACTATTACTACTACTACTACTACTACCACTACTATTACTACTACTATTAGTACTACTAGTACTACTACTACCACTACTATTACTACTACTACCACTACCATTACTATTACTACTACTGCTACTACTACTAGTACTAGTACTACTAGTACTACTACTATTACTACTACTGCTACAAATAAAAAATAATGATAGTAATGATAACAAGGAAATACTGGGAATAGCATTTCATAATACTCAAAAGTTCTTCTGCAGTCCTCTGTCTGACGTCATCGCTTCCGCCGCCCCCCACCCCCCTCCAGTGTGCTCTGCCTGCCTGCTGCCTATACAGAATCCAACATGGAGTAAGGAGGAGATGGGGCTCGTCCGGGGCCATCCTCACCGACACCAGCGCACCATTTTCGGTCACCGCATTCCAGCCCAGCCCGGCCCGGCGGAGGAGGAGGAGGAGGCGGAGGCGGAGGAGCTCGGATGCGCCTCGGATGCGCTCCGGTAATTTAGGAGCGAAAGGAGCAGAGGAGGAGGAGGAGGAGGAGGCGGGCGGGGGATCGGGGATACAAGAGCGCACGAAAACAAAACACACCGGAATAAAAACCGAGAGGAGGAAAAAAACCCGTGGCTGCTGCTGCCGCTGAAGGGCGAGGAAAAATGAAGACACCGCGCTGTGTAGCCACGGTGGGATCTTATTATTACTGTAGGTGAAACGGAAAAATGACCGAGGAAACGCACCCAGACGAGTAAGTAGCCCCTCGAGCCCATAATAAACTGCTTTATTATTATTATTATTATTATCACTGGCGTCCTCCCCGTGCCAGTGAGACACGCTGCCCCCCGTGTTTGTGCACATCGTCGGGCTGTGTGGATGTGGATCGGCGCTGGTGTGGATGTGCAGGCTCGTTTTTTACCTTTTAATGCTGAAAATGCTTTGTTGGGCTCCGGTGTAACAGGGGGTGAAGCTGGGGGCTGCAGGGGCCCTCCTCCCCACAGAGGGAAGCCGAGAGGCCACCGGGGGAGGGGAGGGGGTCGGAAACATTTTGCAGAGAATAGTTAAATGAAACACACGGGCGACCTCATTCATCTGTGGCGGAGTAAAACCGATGTGGGATCAGCTCTGCGCGGTAAGGTGTCCATGCGGCAGCGGCTGCAGTTTGCATGATGAACTTCCAGCCCAGAGAGTTTCTTTGTGCAGGACTGACATGCAACATCCGCCATGTCTGTTCCTGAACCGCTCTCATTTGCATACTGACCTTCATTCATAAAAATGCGGACGGGTGAGAGGCCACCCCGGGATCTGGTCACTTGGTTTAGAAAGTAGTAAATTGAAAGTTGGGTAAACTACGACCTGCAGTCAGCGGCCATCAGAAGCCAAACCACCAATATGAACATAAAATCAGTTAGGTTTGTTTTTCCTGTCATCAGTTTGCTGCTGTCAGTACGCTGTGAGTTTATGTCATTCAGGTTCATGCACACCTAAAAAACTCTTATTGTACAAACAGTCTGAAGTCTGGTTCAAGTGTTCCTCTTTTATTTCTGGAGTGAAGATCGGCCCGGCTGCTGGGAGCGACTCCACTTCTCAGAGAGTTTTGTTTTTGCCATTTTGTGTCCAAGGTGAGACCCACCTACTGGACACGATGCCTTCAGGTTCTCCTGTTTTTATTTCTACTAATGAACTCCTTATTTTGCTGACCAGCAGCCACGTGTCGGTACGCTGACGGAAAATGTGCTTCACTTTTCTCAGACTGGAAGTCAGAATCTTAAAATCTCACCTACAGTCTTTGGTCTGAACCAGAGTGGAGAAGTTGACTTTGTTGTGTTTGGTTGGTTCAGGTTCACACTGACCAATCACAAGCCAACCAGAAGTCCCATGACTCCCCAGCAGCTGGTTGATTAGTTGAGTTTTGGTAACATTACATTACATTACATTACAGTCATTTAGCAGACGCTTTTATCAAAAGCGACTTACAATGAGTGCATTCAACATAGGTAGGCAAGAAAACTACTAGTCACCAGAAATCGTAAGTGCCATTTCCTTCCTAAACAAGCAACTAAGAGCATAACTAGTGTTAAGTTAAGAGTGCAATAAGTTAGCAACCTACTTTATCTTAAACAAATGAGACAAATAAGAGCATCAAATAAACAAGAGCTAAGACAAATAAGTGAACCAAATAAACAAGAGCTAAGACAAATAAGTGTATCAAATAAACAAGAGCCAATAAACAAGAGCTCAGACACATAATTGACGACAAATAGGCAAGGCTAAGGGGAAGAGTCAGGGTAGTGTTTCCTGAAGAGGTGGGTTTTCAGCCTGCGGAGAAAGATGGGCAGCGACTCTGCTGTCCTGACATCAGTGGGGAGTTCATTCCACCACTGCGGGGCCAGGACAGAGAAGAGCCGTGACCGTGTAGATCGGCCGCAGGGCCTCTGAGCGACGGGGCAACCAGTCGCCTCGAGGCCTCGAACCTGTCATTCCACCAGGTTAGAGAGTCCAAACCAACCTGGTTCCAGTCTGTCACTTGATCTACCATGATGGACTTGTCTGCTCTTCTCTGGTGTTCATACCAGTTAAGAACACATGAAGAAACATCTGAACATGAGCATCAGTCCAGACTGACCAAGTCTCCTTCTACCCATAATGCCTTGTGTTCTGGGGTGGTTTCCTGTAGCTGGTTGGATCCCGTTCTCTCTCCTAACGAACCACCACAGTTCTCTTGTTTCGTTTTCAGGCATCTTGTCAGTTATTTGGTGAATGTCGTTGTTCTCACCTGGAAACCAACCAGCTAAAGGAGGAAACGCTTCAGAGGTTAATAAACCGATCAGAACACGCTGGCTGTGAACGCAGCCTTTAGCTAAGGATCAAACCTGCAGCAACTCATTCTGCCCCTTGGAGCTCTTTATCCTGGGCGTAGAGCAGGAACCTGAAGAAGCAGGTCATCTTTCCTCAGAATGATTTGTGGCGGCTGTGCACACCCCTACAGGTAAACACATGACTCATATGATCACGTACAGGGAGATAATAGGCTCCACTTGTGAAATGTTTACTCAAACTGAACAGGGTGCAGAGAGGAGCAGGTAGGAACGCCAGAGCTGTAGTCGGTTCAGGAGCATGATTGGAGGACATCTGGCCGTTCTGTACAAACGGGTAAGAAGGACGCCTCGAGTCCTGGAAATGGGATCACAAGTTTGAGTCCCCTGAAGCAACAACAGCGTTTCACAGCAACACAACAGAGCGCTCTGTTGGCCCCTGAGCCGAGCTGCAGCTCCAACAAGACCGTCTATTCATTTAACTGCCATCACAAGAAGAACGAGTTCTATACTGAATATTATCACACGTATAGTTTGAGTCCCCCAAGAATGACGAGTTTAATTCCAGTTGGAAAATATAAACACCAAAATAATTGTCGCCATTAAAGTAAAACTTGCTGTTGCCGTGGTCAGGAGGACGTGACATGAGATTTTTGGAATGTGCAAAATATATTTATAATATATAAATGTATTTGTCATTTTCGTGTTAAATCCCTTTTTCTCGTGAAATAATAAATATTTCTACCTTCTATGCTTCTTACAGTAATTAATCAATCAGCCCCCCCCCCCTCCATATCCTCCTCCTCTACTTGTTTGGATATGCTCTTATTTTGAAGAGCCTCTCCTTGGCTGTTGTTTCTCTTCGTTCTCTCACTAGCTCCTGCGATCATTCTTGGGTCGCAGAATAGTTTGTTCCCTCTGTTGTCAGGCTGCTTTTTATTAGTTGCTGTTAATGTTGTTGATGTAGGATGGCACTCATCCTCCTCTTGCATTCGTCCTCATGATGCGGTGAGAGCGTCCACTCTGGCCCCGTTCACACTGCAGCTGTCACGTGTCATCTGATGTTTTCTAATCAGTGTGAGTCTTTCCCTTCCAATCTGGACCGCATGGATATGAAGTACAAAATCAGACCCTGAGTCATGTGACCTACATGTGACTTGTGTTTAACGCCCAAATCAGAATTTGTCAGCGTTGCCATGACAACAAGTAAATCTTCCATGATTCACCTGAGGCAGACAGCGACTCGGTTTGGTATTTGGAGAGACGAGTCAAAACCCAAAGGTCCCTACTGGAAACGAGGAGAAGCGAAGCTGCGTGTGGATGTGACGTCCTCTGGTATCGTCACTCCGCTCGTCTCTTTGACGTCGGATGTGAGTTCCATCCCAGAATAGATACAGGACTCTGACAAGCTGTTACATAGCTCTACATATCCCTGTTGCTTTTACATTTCCCTACTGCACCGTTTTCTTTTTGAGGTCACATCCTACAGTTTAGCTGAAGTGAACAGTAATTAATAATAATAAACTTTATTTAAAAAACGTGTTCGTAAACAGTTACAAAGTGTTTTCTTTACCAGACGGTGCTAATAAAAAAGACACAATACAACATAGAAGAAAATAGTCATCCAAAAACATCAGATATGAGCATGAAGACCTTCAGTGTGAACGAAGCCTAAAGGCCTGAAATGCAGGTACAGGAACCAGCTTCAGTGTGTTGGTGTGGATGAGGGTCTGTATGTTGTAACCCTGCGACTGTTAACACCATGCTCTACTTATTGAGCGATGTAGTTTCATTGGCATAGTACCGCTGGTTTTCTATCCTACCGGCTACTTCATGTCGTCCCAGGTCTTAATCCGTCCTTCGTTTAACAGCTAGAATAAAAACTACCTGTCAGAATAGAAAACCAATCGAAACTAAACTTTATTAGGTACTCCTGCTCCTCCAAACAGCCAATCACGTGGCTGCACCTCAACATATAAACCCTCCAGACATGGTGAAGTGGTTTAGTTTCTTGTTGGACCAAACATCAGAACGTCAAGATGCTGATCTAAGAGACTTTGACCGTGGTGTGGTTGTTGGTTCAGCATCTCAGAACCAGGTGAACCCTCCTGGGGTTTTCACCACTACAGTCTCTATGGTGGAGGAACAGAAACACCTTGTTGATGAGAGGTCAGAGGTCAGAGGAGGATGGGCAGACTGGGTCAAGATGCTCCAGTAACATCTTTACAACAGTGTTGAGCAGTAGGGAGCTTGTTGAATCCAGAAGGTCCTACCTACTAGAGAGGTGTTGGAGGAAGAAGGTCCTACCTACTAGAGAGGTGTTGGAGGCAGAAGGTCCTACCTACTAGAGAGGTGGAGGTAGAAGGTCCTACCTACTAGAGAGGTGTTGGAGGCAGAAGGTCCTACCTACTAGAGAGGTGGAGGCAGAAGGTCCTACCTACTAGAGAGGTGGAGGCAGAAGGTCCTACCTACTAGAGAGGTGTTGGAGGCAGAAGGTCCTACCTACTAGAGAGGTGGAGGCAGAAAGCCCTACCTACTAGAGAGGTGTTGGAGGCAGAAGGTCCTACCTACTAGAGAGGTGGTGGAGGCAGAAGGTCCTACCTACTAGAGAGGTGGAGGCAGAAAGCCCTACCTACTAGAGAGGTGTTGGAGGCAGAAGGTCCTACCTACTAGAGAGGTGTTGGAGGCAGAAGGTCCTACCTACTAGAGAGGTGGTGGAGGCAGAAGGTCCTACCTACTAGAGAGGGGTACCTAATAAAGTGGCCGGGTAGGTCAGGGGATGCTGCTGTTTCCTATTGATCAGTCAACCGATGCCCCTGAACCAGCAGAGAGCCGTCGATAGTGCCAGAGGGGGTGGGGGTGGAGAATGACATTGAAGAAAAGCCAACGCCGTCGTCCCCGGCAACCCGGCCCCGCCCTGCACAGGACACTATCGATTTTATATCAGACTGCCCTCTATTTGAACCAGCAGGGCTGAGTAACTTGGTTCTGGTAGTACTGGTTAGTAGTTAGTTAAACTGTACTTCAACTAAATGTATGATTCCTCTTTAGTTCATGCATGCTGGGAATTTTCACCACCAGTGGTTTAGTTCAGCTCTTCTACCAACCAATCCAACAGTATGAAACGAGGTTGTTGAATTTTGGACTCCGCCTTCCAGCGGCGGATGACCACGTTACTCCCCTGCTCCGGTCACGGCGGCGGTGGCGTCCAGCCGGCAACGTGACACGGCTAATGGAAGATGGATTTCCTTTCAGCTCGGCTCGATAGCGCCACGCGCCTGCAGATCCACTTCGCCGATCCGCTGCCGCTCGCGTTTCAGATATCCATTTGACAAAGGGCTCCAAACGCACCGCGGCCCAAGGTCGCCGAGGGCTTTTCTGTTGTTGTTTCGCTCGACTGGGCGAGGAGTACAGTGGCTGTCTTTGTGACGGGCGAGCGAGGGAGGGAAGTCATTGAGAAGTTTGGCAGAGAGCGAGCCAAACACCATCTGCTGCGGCTCCCTGCAGATCCAGACCACAGAGATCCCTCCATTTTCTACGGGGATGATGATGTCATGAGCCCGGGTGGCTGGTGTGTGTGTGTGTGTGTGTGTGTGTGTGTGTGCAGCCACAGCCTATTGTTAAACTGCTGTAAGTGTCTTTTCATTACTGTGCAGCCTGGAAGCGCCGTCCGTCTGTCCGTCCGTCTGTCTGTCTGTGGCCTCCACGTACAGCTGGACCTCTGAAGTGTTTCAAAAAGCTGAAAGTATTCTGCAAGAGAAGTTGATTCAGTCCAATGACATCTAAGTGGTCCGATTGATAACCATGTTGACTATATGAAGTCGAAGAAGCTGGTTTGTCGTTACTTTTCTGGGCTGTTTTGGTCTCTGCTCATGTTGAAGCCACGAGGAAGCAGCGGTTCGACGGCATCTAGCTTCTGTCATTCGACGTATTTCAGGTTGGAACAGGAAACGTGGAGCGACTCGGCGTCTTGAACGTCACCTTGAGCTTCACACAGTTCAGACTCTTCAAAATGAATAAATCCAGTCTCAGGAAACGAACCAGGGTTCTCACCGCCGCACCACATTGACGTCCTCGTCACCTTTAAAGTTGTGTGTTGTTCCATAGGTGGATGTTATGATCTGGAGAGTTAGCTAACAGGGTTTCATTGTCACATTGAAGATTGGCACTACATCAATTTGGCACCATGTAATAAAACCAAAACCAGGCTTTAGTCATGCTAAAAGATCTACCTGGTGGTGTTGCTTTGCAGTGTGTGTGTGTGTGTGTCAGCCTGCATGACTAAGGTGTGATTAGGCCAGTCTTATCACAGCCGGCTCCTTATCAGAGCTTCTCAAACTAAATGATCCCGCTACGTGCCGGGTGGCCTGACTCTTCATCACGGCCGGCTGCAGCTTCTGACTGGAAGCAAAAGTTTCCACAGTTGTTTGTGTGTCGAGTGAGTTTCAAACCCGTTAGCTTCCCGCTGTGTGGTTTCAGAAATACATGACGCTTTTCCTCATTCCTGAAGACGTGTGTCCGTCAACAATTTGGAGCCACGTGTCAGAAATCAAAGTGAAATTTAGTTGTTACTCTGTCGCACACTTGGAGGTGTTGGACGCTCTAGTGAAGAAATCATATTATTACAAGGGTGTAACAAACACAGTCACAGTGTAGTTTCACCCTGGGAGCAACATGATGTGCAGGTGAGATGTTCATTACTCTTACAGGATTACTGTGTACTTTTCCATCTGTGTGTGTGTGTGTGTGTGTGTGTCTACAGTCGATGCGTCTGCTCCATCTTCCTCATCTTCAGTCCAGTTTCATTGGCTTCTTTAGATTTTAGTCACTTGTTCAAATCCCAAAACCAGTGATGGAATGAAACAATAATAATAATAAAAACATTAGTTCTTTATTTATAGTCTTAAATTAAATTCCAGGTAGCATGAAAAGGCTCTTAAAATGTCTTGAATTTGGCTTTCTGAGGATCTGAGTTACTCTGAGGGTCTTATTGGAGCCTTCTAGTCGTTCTCCATCTGAACTCCGTCTGACTCATTTTGTGCCTCGGACATTTTTGATGACCTGCGATAGGGAAACATGAGGCGAGGCTGCTGTACTGATAACTCCTGCTCTACTCTGAGCGGTGGATGGATGACATCACCCCCCAGGTCTGACCTCACCTGCCCGGGTGTGGGGAGGGGGCGGGGTCTAAGGGTGTTTGTGCATTGTAAACCTTTGACCTTCCCTTTATGGGCCTGACAGCGTTGGGACACCTGGTACACACATTCCCGATAAGAGCCGCCCTCCCACTAATATCCAACCTACATATTCTGACCTGGGAACGCCTGCAGGCACTGATCTGATGTTATACAATGCACACACACACACACACACACACGGCCTTTCAGATTGGATAGCATGATACAGAATATATCCAGCGGTTATTTTGCTTGCAATATCATTTCTAGGTCTATTTTTCCCGTCGAGCTGCCGTCAGTTTTCATGTGCAGCTTATCGCAGCAGCGTCCTCTTATCAGCGTTTCTGGGCTTGGGCAAGGTGTGTCTACCTGACATTTCTCTAAGTCACATGACATTACTGCACCTTTTGTGATTCAGATATTGCATTCTTTCCTGTCGCAATATCAGTGTATGTTAAATATGTGGACTTGGTTTTCCAGTATGTCCATTTTGAAAAAGAAAACAATGAAAACTAGCTGAGTTCTTGTTACGGAGCTGTGAGCGTCTTAGCAAGTAATGTAATAGTAATAAGTGTTTTCTGTGACTGTCGTGGATGCAGACACCTCTACTCTTTTACTATCGTCTTTTATTGAGACGACAAATGGTTTAAAATAGAAAGATCATTAGTTTATAGTCAACTCTGACCAGATGAAGCTGTTTTTGGCCAGTGAATATACGTATCTATTGAAGAAACACAAAACAAAGAACGTCGCGACCGTATCCTAGTTTTTACCTCCTCCGATCAACTGCAATTCTACAAACCGGACACAAGTAGCCAATCTTAAGGAGTTTCTCCACATAAAACTACCCATGGTTCCTTGCAAACATAGTGTGCGTGTAGTGTACATAGCACGTGGAATAACGAAAACTCCTTAAAACGTCAGTTATTATTATTATTATTATTATTGACATTTTACAATCCATTGGTATAGTTACACACTACCATCTTAACACTGAACGTGATACACAAAGAGATGTAGATAAACTTGCGTCCAGAATAACAGCTCTATGGGGACCGGTGAAGCAGTGCCACCTGCAGGCCAGTAGGTGTTACTACCACAGGTTCAAGCAAATGAGAGTTAAAGTAATGAATAGCGCCGATACGAACTGTCTCCGAAACAGCCTTGACCTTGTAACCTTGTAAGTGATGTTGTCATTTTGGGTGTCAGCCTTCTCCAAATACAAACTTCTGGATCTGAAGCAAAAATAAATGGGGTTTCACGTTTCACTGGCATGCGTGGAAATTGCGCCACCTTGCTAGCGAGACTTGTACTGAGTTAGCAACCCTCACCCAGAAGCAGCGTGTTCATGTTTCAACATGTAAGGCTATTTACTACAATCATTAAAACAATGTAGAGTAGAAAATTGAATGATTGAAAGATGTGTGATTGATTCAGCCAAACCCGGTGAGGGAGAGAGAGACTTGGACTTGAAACCAGAATCCAACAGACAGATTTACATGGGTAACAATGTCCCTGTCCCCGTTTCCCCCCATAGAGAAATCGCTTTAGATCCGGATCCATAAGGCTGACACCCTGAATTGCGTCAGAAGTTGAGATTTCAGACGGTTTCGCCTCGCTGCTTTATAACCGCTTCAACCAGGCAGGCGAAGTGACCTGAGATGACATCACACAAAATCATACCCCTTCATACGGCCTTCGTGATTAAAAACTTCATACTTCAAAGAGTGTTTTTGGACTTGTGACATTGCAGGTATCTCAGTAGTACAGCAGTCTCTTTTTCAGTGGCTGTCTATGGGGAAATTACTTTTTGAGTATTTTAGGCTGCAATACCACCGTCAGCCACCGCGTCAGATTGGCCTCAAGGCTTCGATCTGACACTCGGGGGTGTCCCACTAGAGCCACCGTACAAATGTATACAGTCCAGGTTCTCTCAGGCACTTTGGGTGAAGTTGTCGGATATCATGTGACCTGCAATCATTTAAAGGAACCAGAAATGGAACGGTTTTAATCTTGTGCACTCAGTCATTTGGTAAGAGTAGACCCCCCGCCCCCCCATCTCATCTCATCTTGAAGGGCTGACAGTCGAGTGTGTGTGTGTGTGTGTGTGTGTGTGTGTGTGTGTGTGTGTGTTAGAGTGAGTGTGTGCCACTGCAGGCTGCCGGCAAATGCGGCGATGACTCATGCTCCACACACACACACACACACACATATATACAAACACACACATATACATACACCCGTTTTCTTGCTTTCTCACACACACACACACACACACACACACACACAAGCACCATCTGTTTGACAAGCAGACTGAATCACACGGCGGAGGGAAGCGGTGTGAGGCGGGAGATGAGGCAGGCAGGCGGCGAGGCAGCATCTCCCACCTCGCTCCGGCCCGCTAGGATGTGGCGTTGTCGCGCGGCAGCACACCCCGACAACCTGTCGTCAACAGAGACCGCCGGGCAACTGTGACCGTGGAAACGGGATGTACGAGAGATGTCGGATTACAAAAGGCAAGAGGGTGATCCCCCCCACCCCCCACCCTCGCTTGTGTCTTTGCCTCGACACTGCCTTCATGACGCTGTGCTCCGCGCTCCACCTCCATCTTCCTGAATGTGAAGATGTAGTCTCGGCCGGTGGCTGGTCTGGCGAGGAACGGGCTTTGTTTTGGTTGGTGGGCTGGAGGGGGGGGGTTGAAGCTAGCCTGCCGTACAGCCGTGTGTTGGTGTTGTTGGTGGTGGTCAGGCCTCCATCTCTCTGGGTCTGTCGTGTATAATCATAGATGAGTAATGTTACATTCACTGGCACTCGGCAAAGAGCACGCTGAATCACTCCACAGGGCTCAGGGAAGACGGATGGAGCCACCCTGCAATTATTACTAGTATCTCTTCTGTTGTTTGCTCAATCCATGACGTTTCTTAAATGAACACAGAGACAAATCAGCTTCTTGATCAACTCACTGTGACAACAAGACGGTGACAATTTGAACTGTGTGTCCACTGTTTAGTGCTGCAGGGCTTTTCAGATGATGCTAAGCTAGCATGCACTATCCACTAAACATAGTGCTAAAGAGTTAGCATGCATCGTAGCAAAACACATAGAAACTGAACACACAGAGGTCAAACTGCTACCAACCTTCAACAGGAAACTGATGGAAGAGTTCATGCATGAAGACAAACTCTCTCTGACTCATTTTCCATCTTTTGCCGCAGATTGCTTTGAGTTGCCTACCAGAAGATAAGAGACATAGATTGATACATATTTAAGAAGCTAAATATCAAACTTCATCAATATCTACAGATATTTAGACATCTAGAGGAAGAAGGGAAGGGGTCTGAACACCGTAGATCTACAACTCTGGTCCTCCATACAAAACTCTTGAAGCATTATTATTTTACATTTGGAAACATTACTTTACATTTTATTCCCTGTCTTGGTCTTGAATAGGATTTTCTCTGGTCTCGGTCTTGAGTTGGCCTTGACCCTCTTTAGACCTGGCCTTGGAATTAACTGGGACTCGACTAAGATGGTTTTGACTACAGGCTTGAAGGACGTTGTGTCACGTTCATTTGACCAGCCGGAACCTCCAAACGATGGATGGTTCCCTGCCACAGTGGCTGGGTGATGAGAGGAAAGTATAACTGTTTAAAGCTGAAGCTGACCTCCACTGTGCGAGCCCGGTCAGATTCCTCCTTCCTGTCTGGGTTTGGGACAATAAATCCACTGCTACTCAGTAAAACTAGAACATTTGCAGACCTACTGGGCTCATGAATCTCTCCACTGGCATCAAGCTACAAGAGGCTGTTTGCCTTAGTTCCTGAAAAGTTGACATTTTGGAGATAAGAGGTTTTCTCCCGAGAGTGACTGTATGAGATGTGGTCAACTGCAATTGTGTGTGTGTGTGTGTACATAGATTTAGGTGCCTGTGTGTGTCGGGGCTGGTAGATAGCATCGGCTGATATTTGCCTTTTCTTATCAGAGATGTTTGCATCGGAACAAATCCAGAGACGGTATCGGTGCTTTTCAGCAATGATAAACTCAACAACAAGTATATGTAATGTGAGTCGATCAATTGATTATAACAGTGTGTGTGTGTGTGTGTGTGTGTGTGTGTGTGTGTGTGTGTGCTTCCCATATGGCTTCCCAGATGGCTTTTAGTTTATCTGTTGAAGGCCGAGGCCGACCTGGAAGTCGGTGATTAACATCAATGTGTCCAATTCCATCAGCACTCCACCAAAAATCAATCAATAACATTTAGAATTGATCTTGTACTATTTTCATTTAAGCTTCTTCTAAATAAATCATGATCCATCTCTCTCTTTGAAGTTCAGTATCACACTGTCGCCCAAAATGCAATCTAAGGGTTTCCACTTCCTGTTGGTGTATGTGTTCATAACTGATTGCCTTTATATGTCTAAATATCTGTAGATATTGATGATATTTGATATTTAGCTTCTCAAATATGTAACAATTCATGTCACTTATCTTCTGGTAGGCAACTAAAACGAATTGCGCCGTGTTGAACGTTCCAGCTTGGCTGCTTATTGATCCACTTCAGATCAGAAATGTCCTGATAGTTTCGGTCCTAAGAGATAGCTGGAGCAGAAATCAGACCTGGAACAGAGACTCTGATGGATACTGGTCCTGGAGATGCTGCTGGACTGGAAAAGTCCTGGAGTTTGATTAGCAAGAAGGTGCAGGAGCCTTTAACACTAGCTAACATAGCGACTGTGGCTCAGTGGAGCAGGCAGTTGGTGGCAATACGCCATTGTGATTTTATCTGTCCTTGCAGAAATAAAATGTAAGGGAACCCAAACTGTCGAAAGATCAAATGTCCACCGGGACGCTTATGACGCAAAAACCAGAGGACCTTCTTACATGAAGTGCTGAGGTGACAAAAAGGTGTGAGACCAGATGTTTGGGTCTGCACCGTCATGCACCTCTTTTATTCAACATTTATCAAACATGACAGTTACATGGTACTTTGAGACAGTATTTTCTTGACCACCATTTTAATGTGTGTACGAGACCTTTTGAATGATTTGTCTTGGCGTCAGTTTGACCTTGCCAAGCCTTCATACAAGGACGTTGCAGATGTGACCAAGTTGTTCACTGAGAGACAAAAACAAGTAAAAAAAAACATGGTCTGTTTTCCAAATTGGCCTGTCTCTAGAACCACCGTGTCTAAATAGAAAACCCTGGATGTGACCAGTGGATGTTCTCCCTGACCTTCATCTGACCAACATAGATGTTTCCTATTCCTGCTTTTACTGCTGGGAATGTTTCGAGACATTTCACTGGAAACAACTGAAGGCTGACTCTTTGTCCAAAGTTAGCTACAAATCTCTAGCCTGCAAACTAGAAGGAAGTATTGTTTGAACTCTGCTACGGAGCGCGGTCACTAATAATATCTGTAATGTGAAGCAGACAGAAGTCTTCAGCTGCAGCAACTATAGAGTCATCAACTACAGGAGCATGAAGCTCCGTCTTGATTGGCTGAGACAGCGGACTGCTGACTCAATAAATCAATACATCAGTAGTATGTTTTAAGTTATTGGGATTCTTTGACTCCAACATCATAATTGGTGGTTAGTAAAGTTTATGGAGCGTTTTACACAAACAAGATCGTTTTCATTTTCTGTTTCATAATGTGTTTGTGAAGCTCTTTGAAACTGTAGGACACGAAAACCTTTCGTCTTAATGGTCTAAATGCTGTTTCAGAGGTTTCTCCACCCTGCCGAGAAGATGTGGGAAACATTTTGGGGGATTTCTTTAGCATGAACATGGTCAGATTTAAAACTAGTGAACATTGTCCATCAGCAGCTTCAGTCCAGGAGCATCAGTCTCAGTATCAGGCAGCTTCCCCTCGTCGCCATGCTAACTGACCTGTTGTCCTCTGGTCCGTTGCAGTGACAGCTACATCGTGCGTGTCAAAGCGGTGGTGATGACCAGAGACGAGTCGAGCGGCGGCTGGCTGGCCCAGGACGGCTGCCTCAGCAGAGTGGGCGTCTGCAAGGTGCTGTCAGCCGAACTCCTGGGACGCAACGCCTTCCTCATCCACGGAGAACGCCTCAAAGACAAGCAGGTCGGGCAGTGACGTTCGGAGTCGAGGTTCAGGGGCAGTTAGGAGGTTTTTACTGTCCCACAGCACAAAATGACCATGATAGACCTGCAGGGGTTGATAGGGTTGATGATCAATACCTTTCAAAATTCACTTTCCTGCCTGTCTCAGCTAAAAACATCATCAACATGACAAGAAGGGTTTAAGGTTTTCTGAGACGACCCCGACTTTGACCGACTTCATGAATTGCTTCTTATTATCTTATTATGTTGTTTTAGTTTTGGATGAGTGCCAACAGCAACTGAATTTGAAGTGCATTCATTTGATTGGTTGATGCTTGAATTGAATCATTGTATATGAAGTTATTGAGCCTAGTGCAGCTTTAAAGGAACATCAGGATCAGCACAGATGACCATAATATACCTGCAGGGGTTGATAGGGTGGTTGAGATTTCTGCACGGTGATATTTGACCTCTTCACTAGATGCTTCTCTTGGCTCTCTGCTATCATTGGCTAGCTTACTGCTCTACATTGGGAAAATGTGATTTCTTGATTCACCGTAACTCAGGGGGATGGGGGAGATAAGTCCTATCAGTGTTATCAGATAGAGGTTGATCAAGGTCACGGATTACTTGATGCTTCTTCATCTTCATTTATAACCTCGTCTTGTTTCTCAGGTGATTCTGGAGTGCTTCCTGAAGAAGGACCTGGTCTACACCAAGGCCACGCCCACCTTTCACCACTGGAAGGTGGACAACAAAAAGTGCGGCCTGACCTTCCAGAGCCCGGCCGACGCCCGAGCCTTCGACCGCGGAGTGAGGAAGGCCATGGAGGACCTGACGGAAGGCACGTAGAGGTTCAGAGTCTTTTAGTGTAGTGGTAGTAGCAGGGAGTTCACTGTTGACCGCTACTGCTACTGATTGTGACTCGAACCGGTCCATCCCTACTAATCCCCTTCGCTCTGCCCTCCAGGGTCGACCACCTCCTCATCAACCCTCCAGAACGAGGCGGAGCTGGGCGACGACGACGTTTTCACGGTGAGATGCTCCTCAGGACGTTAAAACACTCGATGCCTTGGATATCCGAGGACAGGGAGGTACGCGGTCGCGGCGTACCTCAATAACGTGTGAAACCAAACAGGACACTTCAGCAGGGTGGAGGCTGGAACCCGGGTCCTCCAGACGTCTTTCAGAAATCCAGAAATGTTCTTTTTCACACCTAGAAGGATATTGGATTTCTTTAATGACGGAAATTGATTATATCTCAATCAGTTTTTTTCGGGTTTTTATAATAATATAAAAATATAATAATATAATATAATAATAATAATATTTATTTCTATGGCACTTTTCAAAACTACAAAGTGCTTCATAAAGAGAATGATTATAAAACGGTGAAAAGACGGATAAAACTGAAGGAATAAACAGATATCACGCAAGGCAACAAGGATAAAATGAGTAAAAGATTACAGAAAGACTTTGTGATGAAAGTGCGTTTTAAGAGGTGATTTAAGGTCGCCGAGGGAAATGTGAGAGGGAAATGTGTTTTGGAAAGACTCCTAAACCAGGTTTCCTGCTGCTCGGGGCACAATCTCTGGCCTCCACTCCTCACTCAGAGCCAAACGGAGAAAATCCTTGAATTAGCGCTCAAAAAAAACGTGAAAAAGAAGAAAGTGAGTCCGTGTGTTTCAGTACATATCATAACGTTCAGCTGCAAAAACATCACAGAAAACCTCGTAGTAGATCTGATGCAGCGCTCCACCTACTGTACACCCAGTCTGATGGGAAGACCAGGTCCTGCTCTCGTGTTTTCGTCTTTCCGATGGCTTCAAAGAAAGGGGGGAAAGGGCCGAGCGAGTTGTTTCCACAGGATGTCCAGTCTGGGGGAGGAGAGGAGGGCCTGTCGGTGATCCGTCACCGGCGGCCTGTTTACATAGCTGGCCTCACTTAGAGGAGAGGACCGGTCCCGGCCCGGTTGTAGATCCATCCCATCCATCCTGTCTGTTAGCTTGGAACCGTGCTTCGTTTTCCCTCAGGCGGAGTGAGAGGGAGGAGGAGGAGGAGCAGGGGGAGGAGGAAGAGGAGGAGCAGGAGGAGGAGGAAGAGGAGGAGGAGGAGGAGGAGCAGGAGGAGGAGGAGGAGGAGCAGGAGGAGCAGGAGGAGGAGGAGGAGGAAGAGGAGGAGGAGGAGGAGGAGGAGGAAGAGGAGCAGGTCACACTGGAGAAGTGAGGAAAGGTCTTTTGAATAAAAAGCCTGGAGTCCCCAAAGCGCCGAGGAGGCTCAGAGGACAATGATGAACAACCTCTACCCCCCCGAGGATGGAGACCAATATTAGTCAAGAGTAAATAAGACACTCCCTCCCATGATGCAATGCTTCCTCTCCTCTGGACGCTCCTGAACAACCAGAGAGATTTGGACGGACTGGTGGAATGTGTCCGTCCGGAGGGGAACATGGCGCTGGGGATTATGGGGGTTTGGAGTTTTGATATACAGAAGAATGTGGTGCATTCTGGGTATTTGTATTCTGGGTATGTGAATCAAGAGCCGTCAGTCGGCTTTGGTAGTCAGAAGTAATGCAACACTGGTGTTCAGCCAATCAGATGTAAAGTAACAGCAGCATCAAGTCTGTAGTCTGCTTATCGGAAATAAAGGGTTAACATGGAGGTCGGCGTGGCAGTGAATTATGGTCTGTTGCTCAATTCTGAACCGTAAGATTATTTAACGAGGACAGTGAAACCTAAAATAGGATAGGATCAACGCTAAAATGCTATTGCTTTACGTCACCAAACAGGAAGAGGGCGCTGTTCTTCCAGCGCTAACGGAGCTAAAGATAAAGAGTTTCTGGAGACGGCAGATGGAGGAAGGAGAGAAAGGAAGATGGAGGAATCACTTCAACATGTTGATCCTCTTCAGGAAAGACAAAGACACCAGGGAGGGGGAGGGGGGACAGGAAGCAACAGGGCTGATGGGAAATGTAGTCTTAATGTGGAGAAACTAACGATACCACTGGTGAGGTAGAGGCTACCAGTCGACTCCACCATGGTTTCATTGGTTTACGGTAGTTTATTGTTGAAATGCATGCTGGGATCCCTTAAGGCGGCAGTAAATTTACAGCGAAGTCGAACTTGCCCGAAATAGAAACACAGTCGAACACACACACACACACCAGATGCTTTCTGGGCCCTGATATGTTGGTTCAACCAGACCAGCAGATGATGACGATCTCCACAGAGCTGAGGAGGAATGTGTTTGAAATCAGAATCTCTCCACCAGCCGTCCAGCAGCTCCTGAGGTCAGACCTGACCAGCGTCTGGGTTTGGTTTTCTACTCCGCTCCATCAGCTGGCCTCCAAAAGTACATGTGAAGAGATTTGTAAGATATGAACAAAGTCACACCTTCTAGTGGACAGTAAAATGATACCACTTTGAAAGAGCAGAGCGTCTTCCTGTATAGTCAGGCTGCCCCGTCAAGCCCTAAGTGTCGTCTGATTCCCCTTAATGCTGACATCCTTGTTCAGTACAAACTCAAAGTGTATCTTATACTAAAGTCAGCTCAAGAGACAAACAGAATTAGAAATGTACTGAAGATACTCCCAGTGAAATGTCATCAGTGTCAACAAACACATTTTTTTGTTTGTTTTCTGAAAATGTATTGATACAGCTTAGTTGTTCTGTGATAACTGCACTAACCTGGTTGTTTTAGCTGGACCACCATTATACAGTTTTCTGGAGTGTTTGACAAAGCATTATGGGATACGAGTTAGCTCACAAAGCTGGAAGCCCCACATGAAAGCGGCGGCCCATGTCAACCCCAGGGATGACGCCACCCACCACACGTCTGACCGAGGCTGGGATTCATTTAACGTAGCCTCAATAAAAAGAGACTTCAGAGACGTTTCTGCCACGCTTTTTTTCGGGCAGGCTTTCTGTTTCCCCTCGCTGTCGCGTAATTGCATACAGAAGTTGGGAGATTTTGAGTGGAAGCCACAACGTCCTCTTACCTCCGTGAAGAACCAGGTGGGATCAGAGCATCCGTCAGTCTGAGCAGCTCCACCAGACCAGTTGGGGGTCCAATCTGCACCACATGGATAATATAGATACCGAGCCATGCGACACACATGTGACTTGTATTTGATCTCCGGAATCAGTTGTCAGTGTTGCCATGACAACAGCATCATTCAGAGACTGGATTGGTGTTCAGTCAGCCTCAGACTTCACCAACATCAGTCGTATGTCTTGATCAGGACAAATCTTAGTTATGATCTGTGTGCTGAACTGAAACCGTTAAAAGTTTTATTTTCATGTTTTGTTTTGGCGACTGGGATCCCGAGCCCCGTCTGCTCTCCACGCCAGTTAAATGCTTACAGTTCAAACTGGTTTGTCATCAATAGGTTTACATGGAACAAAGACAAACTTTCAATCCAGATCTCATGAATCTTTTAGATCACACATTTCAACATTAGATCATTCAGCTTATTCCAGGCAGGGATGAGGTGACTTTTACTTTGAAAACACACACACACACACACACACTTCCCATCACCCTCTTTGTGACTACAGATGATTTTTTAGCCCGTGCCACTATAAAAGTTGTCCATCCTGACTCTAGTTTGTTGATCTCAGGTGGAACTTCAGACTGAATTAGCAGAACATGTCTGAAGGTGAAGACTCTGAGGACCAGAGCCTTCAGAGGAGCTTCATGTCATCCTGAACTGTGTTGTGGTTTATCTTGGAGCTCCAGTCCTTTAAGGGTGAAGGAGGTGGAAATCTACTTCCCATAAAGTTTCACGGATGTTTAGATCTGCCGCCTGGAGAAGCCGTGGAAGGAGTCGGACTTCTTCTTGGTGTTTGTGAAACCTCAGTGATCACGGAGTCGTGAGGGAACGGTGTTTGGCTTCATATCGTCACGTTGCTTTGAAAACTCTCATAAAAGTGGTGATTTCCAGACCTCAAGTTAATATGACTCGCCTGTGTAGCTGCCTTTACTTTACTGTAAATAAATACTGTAAAAAAAAAAAAAAATTTAAAAGTTGCCAAAAATTCTGTGAAATAATAATAAATAATAATGAAATGACTTTTTCACCTTGTTGGCTTATTTTCCATGTCATAATATACACCTGTTTAACAATAAATGCCCCAAAACGTACAATTACTTCCTATAAAACAGTGTATTTCTAGTGGTTACTTCATGGTGTACCAGTAGGTGTACATAAAATATCTGAACTAATAATACTACACCTATATTATCTATATTATCTATATTATCTATATTAGCTGAATGTATCTATTTTTACGTTTAATACCCATTAAACAAATATGTTTTCATTTGGGGAAGGATAGTTACTGTGATACCTTTGAGGTCAAGTAAATGTTTTATTTCTGCAGTTAATCTGTTGTATGAAACTCCTTAATTGGATGTATTTCTAGTTGAAACAGGATGTTGGGGGCGGGACATAAACACCGGAGGGATCGACAGTGTGAACCAATATCTGCTAGGGAGAGAAAGGCAGTTTGATTGGACGAGAGGGGTGGAGGGGCAGGACTGATCAAAAATCTGTGATATTATTGGATGACATTTTTCTGTACGCCTACTGGTACGCCATGAAGTAACCACTAACAACACACTGATTCCTCTTTCCTCCTCCAGAACGCCACCGACAGCTCCTCCAACTCCTCCCAGAAGAAGGAGCCGTCCATGCAGACGTTGGTCCCGCCCAGCTTCTGTGAGCCCCGCCGGCACCACTGCATCCTGGGACATTTCTATGACCAGCACCGGCCCTCTGACCACTACTTCCTGGACCAGGTGGGTCTTTCAATTCATGTCGACACAATGAGTTACTGTTATCCACCGTTGGTCTTCGTAGCTGTTGTCGGTTTTGCTATGCTGACCTCATGACTGCCCCCTGGAGGACGAAGTGTTTGACGTGTTAAACTGTTTTCCTCCCTGCAGTCGATGCCCATGTTCCCTCGCCACGTCAGCTTCCAGGTGGAGGAGGAAGAGATCGTTCGCATCAACCCCCGCGAGCGGACCTGGCTGACCGGCTACGAGGACTACCGCCACGCCACCGCCACGCGCGACAAACTCATCCAGCCCGACGACCCCGACGCCTACGTGCACTTTGCCAAGAGCGAGCCGCCCAAGCATGACTACACCTACCCGTACCCGCTGGGCTGCGAGGCGCCGCACGGCCACGACGCCAAACCCGGCTGCCTGGAGCGGGTGGGCGGGCACAGGGCGGTGGTGACGGCCCAGCCCCGCGCGATCCAGCTCAAAGGCAAGCGGCGGAAGGAGGACGGCGAGCGGTCGCGCTGCGTCTACTGTCAGGACATGTTCAACCACGAGGAGAACGGGCGGGGGCGCTGCCAGGAAGCCCCCGACCCCATTCAGACCTGCATCCGGCGGGTCAGCTTCATGTGGTGCGCCGACAGCCTGCTGTACCACTGCATGTCGGACCCGGAGGGGGATTACTCGGACCCGTGCTCCTGCGACACCAGCGACGAGCGCTTCTGCCTCCGCTGGCTGGCGCTGGTGGGCCTGTCGCTGCTGGCCCCCTGCATGTGCTGCTACGCCCCCCTCAGGGCCTGCTACCGCTGCGGGGTGGCCTGCCGCTGCTGTGGCGGGAAACACAAAGCCGTGGGCTGACAGGCCCCGCCCCCTCCACGCAGAGACAGCAGAGACTCGTGTTTTCTTTTTCGTTGTCGTTTCCCCGACAGGGATTCTGGAAGTTTGTCTAGACTGATGGAAAAAAAGCTCCCCGGTTTGTTTTCGTTTTATTTTCCTGTTTTTTGTGTTCTGGGGAGCCGAACAATGAATTTCATTTCTATATAAATATATAAATATATAAACAGGTACTTTATATTTTTACACTCATGTGTTTTAAAGGCTTGAATATGTCATTTTTCATAGCATTGTGTGAGGTCAGTATGAGCGTTGTGTTTCTAGGGCTCCCCTGCAGGCTGCAACCATCTTCCAGTGGATTGAGATCATTTCACTTGTTACCAGGTTTTCTGGCGTCAAGTGGCACAATCTTGCTTTTTCAAAATATTGTCACTCGAAACAAGAGAATCTGCATTAGAAACAAATGACATTTTCTCACCTCATTCACAGACTTTTCATTTATTTTAAGAGAAATATCATTTTGACACTCGACACACTAATCCACTGGTTGAGATGGATGTGTTGCGCGGTGCAGGTGGAGCTGCTTCCCTGGTGTTCAGCAGAGGCAAACCAAACATAAAACCAGTTGTACTGACCAGTAGGACCAGTAGGGGGTTATTCCAGGAGTGTCTTCAGGAGAATATTCCAGGAAGCAGTAAAATGTGGAAAAATGCCTCTCCATGTCCTGGATTGGATCCGTACAACCGACGGTTTCAGATCAGTCAAACACGTTTTATTGTTTAAAGGCTATTTGTGCAGTCGTACCTCCTGGAATACCTCACTGGTCTGATCCGTCTCTACTGGTCTGTTTTTACTGGTTTGTGGTTTAGATGAAGAAGAGAGACGGACTTCGGTTTTTTAAAATGATGTTAAGAGGAACAAACCCCCAGAATCACCAGAGCTACCAGAGGACCTGACAGAGACACTGCTTTAGATACTCGGGCTTGTGTGTGTGTGTGTGTGTGTGTGTGTGTGTGTGTGTGTGTGTGTGTGTGTGTGTGTGTGTGTGTGTGTGTGTGTGTGTGTGTGTGTGTGTGTGTGTGTGTGTGTGTGTGTGTGTCAGTGTGCTCAAGGATGTCTGAGTGACCGTCTGAACAGAATAAGGGCTGGTATCAAAAAAAAGGTTTTGGTATCAATATCGACTTCAAGGCATCAAGAGAATTTAAACGCTTCAAAACATTTGATTCCTACAACTAGAACTCAACTCGTGAATCTTTTACTCACATTTGTACTAATTCTCCATTATTTTATTGAGAAAATGAATTCAGGTTGTTTGATTCTTTCAGAAAATCCATTTGGCGTTCACTAATGTACCAAACATAAAAACATAAACATAGAAAAGGTCTAAAGAACGAACTGGTACCGAGTCTGGAACCATCCAGAAATGTTAGAACATTTTTTGAAATGAGCACGATGTCTTAACAAGTAAACATCACCCACCAGGAAGGGATCAGGAGGAGGAGCCACGACTAGAAACAGGAAGTAGTTTGATGCGATCGGGGGGGGGGGGGGGATGGCCGGAGACATTTACCTTCAACTCCGACGACGAGGGAAGTTTTCATTTTGATTAAACCTTAACCATAACCATAACCATAACCTTAGCCTGGTTGTTTTAGTTAGCCGTTAGCTTTAGCTAGCCGTTAGCTAACTTTTTCATGTCATAAACACCTGAAAATGGAGTCCTTGGAATCCTTTCATGGTGGAGGAACGTGATCTCCACATCACTTCATCTACATTTCAGAGTTCGTGCTCATTTCATGAAATCTTGTCGGACTCTTTCTTCATAACGGAGTCGACTGAAGCCAAAACAACCCAATAAGTTGCCGCAGTTCTTTATGGTCACGGGAAGCTAAACCTCCGTCCTTATCAAGCCTTGTGATGGACGCTTCATTTCAGTAAAGTTTCACCTTGTTGAGGAGTAACGGACCGGGTGGGTCGTAAACAGCCATGACGGAAAGGGTTTCTGTCCTCTGTCTTTCCAGGTGGACGTTCGTTCGCCGCTACATCGTCCACGGTGCTTCACGGTGCTTTTATTTCTTGTCAGGTTTCTCATCAAGGCCACAGTTTGACCTCTGACTCAAAGAGGTTAACGTTCGAACCACTTTAAGGGATAGTTCAGGGTTTAATAAGCCTCTTTTGGTTCATCATGACCTGACCTAAGAAGCACTTACCCCTGTGTGGTTGTTGAGGTATCAGAAGCAGGCGGTGTTAGCATTTGTTAGCAATGCTAGCGCTAGTCGATGGGACAGAACCTTTCAAGTAGTTTTCTGATTATTTCACAGCACACTTTACTACGTAAAAAGACTTAAATGTGTTTTGTTTCCAGATAATATTTTCAAACTGAACCAGGTTAGTCCTATTGAGATTAAGAATCTCTTTTCCAAGCATCAAGACAAACATAAGTGCTGCAGACCAACAACCTACAAGAATGTATAACATCAAGTCAAATAAAAGAAGTAGCAAGGAAAAACAAAATCACGCTCATTGGGCTGAAGTGCATACCACATAACCACCAAGAGCAGGAGGTGGAGGTGGGGAGGATTCAGCCCAGAGATGAAATGGACAAAGAGATGAAAGTGATTCTGGGGTTTGGCACTGACAGAATAAACTCCACCTGGATCCCATTTTCCCATCATTTTCCATCATACCAAACCAATCTGATGAAAACCTCATCAGTTGCTTCACTATAGAGCTCCTGACGTCCTGCTGTAGCTCGAACAGCGCTAACGGGCTTTTTCCACATTGTCACTCTGTAATGGGACGTGTATATTTCATTTTCAGTTTATCCATGTCCCGACAACTTTCACTATTTATTTTACACAACTTAACACATCGGTGCATGAAGACAGGCAGCTGAAACCGGCTGCAAAGAGGAAACAAGGAAGTGCTAAAGCAATGGCCGAGGCAGCATCAAATCTGTAGGAGAAGGCAGGACTTTAACTGTCTCATGACAGAGCGTCAATGTGTTGAAGATGTTTTGGGTGATTTTCGGAGCATCCGTTGACCTGGTAGGGCCGTATGGGAGAGCTGCACCCAGGTAAGCAAAACGTAAGCAGCTCTATAGTGAAGCGATTGATGAGATTTTGGTCAGAATCGATCATTATGATGGAAAAATATGGTCCAGGTCACAATGGTTATGCTTCCTGTCTGGGAAGTTTCTCCACCGGTCTGAAGCACCGGTCAACCTGGATTTGTTTCACTGGGGACGTCGAGTAATGTAATTCCATTGAGGAGATAAATGATCTCACTGATGCCCTTCAAATTACTGCAGGCAGCCAGGATGTGAAACGTCACGATCTGCAGCTTCACCTACATGCATCACTCTGGCTGGTCAAAGCAGTGTTATTGTCACTTTGACCAGTAATCGTTTCCCTTTGCAGGAGAAAGTTCTCCGTTGTTTGTGACACAAGACTATAGATTCATCTAGCTACCTGTCAACCAAATGCTGCCATGCAAGAGTCAAATTGCACCACCTTGCAATACTTTATTTTATTCCTTTAGTCTCCATGATGTTATTGGTGGTTGATGCATTTTTACCAAGGTCAGAAATCTCCTGCACTACAGTCTCCATTAGGCTATTAACTCAAATAGCCTACATGTGTTTTGGCAACAAGCCGCATTATTACATTATGGAGATTCATTCTGGATCACAAGTAGGAACGCTCTCAGTGAACTGATCCAGTTGGACTACAGCTTCACCGAGATCATTTGATGGCCGGTCTCACATTGAAATCGACGGTTGCAGCCCGTTAGCCAATCAAAATCATTGGACGGGTGACAAAAACGAATGCCTGAATAAAGTCAGAAACTACAGCATACATCCAGACCTGGTTCACATAGCATTTACAGATACACAGTGTTTGTTTTAACCTTAAGGGGGAGGGGGGGGGGGGGGGGGGGGGGGGTAGTGTGAGTGAAGTTGACAATCACAGAAAAGTCTTTTCTAAATTAACTCGTATTGTCCGTTGTTCAAACTCCATGAATGAAAATGTACATCATATTTTCGAGTTACCTGCAGACACTATGTGACCCAGGCCTCAAACTGACACCACCCTGTAACCTCAGTCCTCACCCGAGGAATCTTAGGATTTTATCTTCTCTGTATGAAGCACAAACAAACAAATCTCATGAACAACGAACAAGTTGCTGTGAAGCGTCTGGAGCTCGCAGCGTGTGACGGGACGACTCGGTCTACCGGGTCAAAACCAGTCAGGTACTGGGTGGGAAACTACAACCACCCAAATGCTGAGGCTGGTAAGTTAGTCTGGCAGGTAACCAACCATCAGAGGTCTCTGTGGATGCTAACACACTAGTTGGATGGTAAAACATCTACCAGCTGCTATGGGCTGAATTAGTTTCCTGCCCTGTTTAAAGCTGCTATGTGTCACATTTTTAAACATCAATATATCGTTATGATGCCTTGGTATAATTACCAAATGAAACCATGGAGACGACTGATAGCCTCTATCTACACCAGGGGTATTGTTACTAGTGTTTCTCCACATTAAGACTACATTTCCCATAAGCCCCGTTGCTTCCTGTCCCCCCTCCCCCTCCCTGGTGTCTTTGTCTTTCCTGAAGAGGATCAACATGTTGGAAGTGATTCCTCCATCTTCCTTTCTCTCCTTCCTCCATCTGCCGTCTCCAGAAACTCTTTATCTTTAGCTCCGTTAGCGCTGGAAGAACAGCGCCCTCTTCCTGTTTGGTGCCGTAAAGCAATCCAGCAGATTTCCCTCCAAATCGACCCAGTGGACACAAAGTAGAATGCAGAGTAGAGGCTGGTAGAGGCTGGTAGAGGCTGACAGGCTGGTAGAGGCTGACAGGCTGCTGCTGGTGGTCTGGTTGGTTTACGGTAATTATACTGATGTGTCATAATTAATGCCGTGATGATTCGTTGATGTTAAGATGAAACATGTCACATGACTGGGTCCCATGGGAACTGGTACAGGTATAGAAGCTGTCCAGGTCTTTCTCTTGTTCCCAGCTCCTCCTCACCTCTCACCTCCCCTCTGTGTGTTTCCTGTTCATCAAGCTTCGCCATCCCGCTGCCGTTCATTGTAGAGAAGAGTCCCAGTTTTATTTTTCTATCTGTGGTAAGGAAAGTTAACCAAAAGCGGTTTGTCTGTTGGGTGCAGCGTCTCACTCACTGGGCCCTGCACTCACTTCAACTATTACAGGAAAGTGCCTGAAGCCTCCTCTTCATGTATGTCCTGATGTATATTTCAGAAAATAATAACTATGTAAAACAAAAAAAGAAAAATTGAATTCATTGGTTTGTCTTTTTTTATATAATTCACATTTTTACCTCTGTAAAAAGGCAGAATATATATATATATATATATATATATGTATCAAGTGTATGATGTACATTTTCAGTTCTATTTTTTTATTATTTCTAATATGATATGATATGATATGAAAAAAAAAGACAATGAGACGTGTAAATGCCAATACATCATATGGAAACTAATCGGCACATGGCCTGGATAGTAAACTTTCCAGTGTGTGTGTGTGTGTGTGTGTGTGTGTGTGTGTGTTTAAGACAATCAATTGAGAGGAAAGAATCCACCCTAAAATACTTTAACACTGTTAAAAAAAAGAGCTATTACCTTGTATTCCTGGTCCGTTTTGTTGTTTGGTGTATTGTTCTTCTTCCCGTGGATAACTGGCCAATCGTAGACGACGTGACGTCACCTTGAGATGTTTCCAGTCTGACATCAGAAAATGTTTCATGATCTAAACCATCAACGGTACCGTCAGGTTTTGGTGTCAGAATCAAAGAGCAAGGGCTTCTTTCTAGACCGACGATCAACAATCATACAGGAGAAATCCATCAGAGGAGAGAGAGAGACCAATTTCTCCACCGACAGTAGATAGACCAGAATGCAATGCAGTAGCCAAGATAGACCAGAATGCAATGCAGTAGCTACGGTAGACCAGAATGCAATGCAGCCACAAGACATGTTGGGTTTTCAGTAAGGGGACTGGAAACTCTCTTGCTCTTACAATCGTTGTTGCTCTCTCCACCAACACATAATGAAAGCAACAACTTCACGCCCGTTCTCTGGGGGTTCTCGAAGGCATTCTGGGAAATGTAGGAAATCACTAACTGAAATAGAAGTAGACGAGGCAGGTTGAGGGAAAATGTATGGAGATCAAACAGAGATCAAAAGTCTCAGTAAAACACAACGCACAAATAAATAGAGTGATTTGTATTTGTAACTCTTCATTTGAAAAACATGTAAACTGTAAATATGCAGCAGCATTTGTGAATAAATGCCTTTAATTTTTCACTAATATATCATGATTTTACATACGCTAGCCTGCTGACCTTCCAAGATCATGAATGCCATGGTGATTAATGAAAAAAGTCATTGCTATTTATATTTTTAACTTAAACTTTGACCAGCACTCTGTCTTTACCACCTTACCGCCCAGGTCTGCAAAACTGTGGTTCTTTGGCTCCGCCCATTGATGTTTAATTCAACCAATAACAACCTGTCATGGAGCAGGGACAACCTCACATGCTTAGTGCAAGAGGGCAGTGCAAGACATACCATGGACAGTAAACTATACAAATCAGACAACAAGTACATATTCAGTTGTGTGTATGTATGACAACACGTGTGGATGTATTTTTTTAATGGTTTATTTTACACCACCGTGTAAAGGTAAAGGTCGACTGGTGTTCCTCGTGCGGTAAAATGTGGCAAAAACTAAACTTCAGACTGCATCTTAGCAACTGTGCAACCCTTCTCCAGTGTAGTATGTAGTAAGAACGTAGAAAGGATGACATTTTCATTCTGTGTTTACTGTGATCTACGAATGTCAGACACTATAGTGCCGATTGTACAAGACTTCCTACCACTTCAGTGCAGGTAGAAGGCGGTGGTGTACACCGACGGAGGAAGGGTTTTTGGGGCCTGGAACGTCCATGAAGATGATATGAGATGATTTTCCTTTTCATTGTTTTCAGCATTGTTTTCTCCATTAATAATTTATGACCAGATGCGTGATGATTTTAAGATCCCACGTCTTTGGAGGGTCTTAAATCAGATTAATGAAGGCATGGATTTCATTCTGGCTTTTTGCCTTCTTAAATATGCAAAAGTATGTGGTGATATCTGATGTGGTTTTCAGAGTACGACATGTCTGTTCTCATACACATCCTGGCCAAACCACTGTAGGCCAACTCCAGAACTGTTTGGGGTTTTACAGTGATAAGGTTGCATACGCTGCACAGTGTCCAGTTTACTGGAGTCCACTGTATGCTGCAGCAGTGGGTCTTCAGGTGGTCCTCAAAGTTAGTTCACAGTGGCCTTTCCTCCTCTTTCTGAACCCGGCCGGGCCCAAAGGGTAAAAGTGAACGTGACTAAAGTTCAAAATTTCGCTTTTGGCATTTTGATGGAATTCTTGGCTCCTGATCCTGCGAGGTTGGTTGGCAGCCCCAAATGGTAACGAGAGTTAACTGAATTTTGAAGCCAGTATGACGTCAGTAAACTGTGTAAAAGTAGTCTTCTTCTTCGTGGGTGGTGGATGGAGGTGGTTCAGCCATTGGTGAGTCCAGCTTTCTCTGGTCAGAGCGCTCGCTTGAATTTGTCACTTCCTGTGTGGAGAAGATTTCCCATTTCCCAGTGACCATTTGGGCAAATTGGGGCAAATTCACTGGTTCTCAGTTAGTGTGAACGGGATGCTCTTCTCTGTTACAGCTCCATGGTTGAGCTTGATAAGGTGTATTTTACATAAAAACTTCACCTAGTGCAGTTTGAGAAGTTCAGCCCAATCTGAACCCTTCTGACCCCACTGGGTTACATTTAGTTCAGCTATAAATGTCAACCTCGAGTGTGCAGGGCTTGAATGCAGACAGGGCAGCTGAGCAGACTATCCTGAAACAGAAACGGTCACTGGTTCGATCCCAGTAACCTCAAACATGTCTCCATCAACAGCCTCGTGCCCTTGAGCAAGACACTGAACCGCTACTGCTCACTCACTGTAAGAATATCAGTTAAACTGCAGCTGGGAGTTTAACATATCAGTTAAACTCCCAACCCAAACATGTCGTTTTAACATGGTAATCCAGACACACCCCGGGGCGGGACAGGATGTGTGAGAGGAAGTTTGCTTGTGTACTAAAGTCAACATGTTCTAAAGACACAGACGCTTACTTTATTTCCAATGTACACTTTGGAAAAAGAAAGGGATACAGGCAGGATATAGTCCTTGGACCCTTGAAACCTGCTAATATGAGGTTTTCATCTAACAACAACATGGATGTTAGTAGAAGCATCGGGGGGAGGCTGTTTCTGTCATTTGTGTGATTCTGTAGAGATCTGTCTGCAAAAAGCATCAAACTATAAAAATACATTAAAAAAAACAAAAACAAGTGCAAGACAGGAAGTGATGCGTTTTATGTTTCTGGTTTGTTTGGAATAAATAGAAGAAGAACTGATTCATTGATTTAGTGTTTAGATCATGTAGCTTGTTAGCTAGCTAACCATAGTATCTGGTCAGCTAACTATCACTTGATGTTAACACATCTGGTTAGCACACTAGCTAACGTATCTAGTAGAAGCTAGCGTTAGCAGTGGCTAGTAGTTAACAGTAACTAAACTAGCCTGCTGGCTAGTTAGCTAGCTACCAGTTTGTTCAGGTTAACTAGCTGACTCTTCTCCAGCTCCAACTCAGAGTGTTTTGGAGTAGAGACTAGGGCTAAAGACAAGACAGTTTACTGAGTCACAGTAACCTACATTTGGAGACAAATCTACGTGATCACACTGATCACTTTTACTGAGAACGTTACTGGATGATCTACAGACACACCACAACAACCTGGTTCAGACAGTCAACTGGTTCTACTGACACATTACTAACTAACAGATGATCCAGTGGATCCATGGTGGATCCAGGCGTGGTTGATAGGAGGTTTGTGACACTGTGAAGCCTCTATACTGCCCAACCTTCTGGTTGTACCCCACTTAGAGAAGACTTTCTCAGGGATTAACTTCGACCCGTAAAATCCCCTCTGGTCTCAAAGTGAGTCTTTAATCATTGGAGCGTTTTCAAGCCAACCAGGCCTGAAGAAGTCGCTGAGAACAACTCCAGGCTAAGAACCACAAAAGAGACGACTGGGCTAACGGTACTTCAGCCAAAGCCCAGATTGAACTGTGCACATCTGTGTATCAATTGCAGATTGATGGCTGGTCGCTAACACAGGGTGGCGGGGATTTGATGTTGGAAAGAAAAGGATCTCCATGACTTCTACCTTCTGAGCAGCACAGCACATCAAATACCAGCACACATTTCTACTGCAATGCTAACAACAGGGTCACCTTTAAACTTTCCCTGCAGATCAAGAAAAGGTTTTCAGAGAGAAAAGGAAAGAGGAGGAAGAGAATAAACAACAGCAGAGCAGACAATCTGCTTCCTGTTTACACCGGCACGCACATGCCCAGTGTAGCTGACTGGTCACGTGATGTGAGTTTTCAGGCGTGTTAGTATGGGTGGAGATACGTTCTGAAACGCTTGTTGGACGGAGTATTAGTGTGGATGTAGCCTAAGGCGTGGATCATGTGGTGGTGACTTCACAGGTTTGAATCCCACCTGGGAACTGTCTGGATGGGTCAGGGGTCAGGGGTCAGGGGTCAGCCAGCCCATCTCTGTCCAACTTATATATAAACAAACTGGCAAACTGTATTTTATGTTCCTTGATTTGGCAATAAAAGTGTTTTGTTGAGAGAGAGAGAGAGAGAGAGAGAGGGAGAGAGACAGAGAGAGGGAGAGAGAGAGGGAGAGAGAGAGAGAGAGAGAGAGAGGGAGAGAGACAGAGAGAGAGAGAGAGAGAGAGAGAGAGCAATTAGCAAAAATAAAGCAGCTATAAAAAGTCACTGTGAAGTTAATACACACCAAGGTCAGCTCAGATCGCTACTCGTGTTAATTTGAGCTTGTAGAAAACAACACACAGCTCTGGTTTAGATGGGGGGGGGGGGGGGGGGGGGGGGCTGGGGGGAGAGGGGGGGCTGGGGGGAGACGGGGGGAGAGGGGGGGGGGGGTATCGCGTTAACATTTGTTTCAGATTTCATCCATGTAAACAAAGGGAGGCAGCAGACACGCTGGGGCCTTTTTAAATTAGGCCCAGACTAGCATCCCTAGCGAGGCCCTCGGTCTGGATTCCACCGGTCTGGGGGGCGATGGGGGGGGGGGGGGGGGGGTTTGCTTTTATTTGTCTGTTCTTGCCTGAGTCTCTTCCACTCTTGGACAATTATACTTCTTCTGCTTTTTTTATGTGGAACACACCAAGTCATGTAGTCCTGCAGTGTGTTGGGGGGTGTAGGGGTGGGGCTTGGTGGGGTGGGGGTGGGGGTGTGGGGGGGTGGGCGGGGCGGTGTAGGCTGATAGATGACAACATGTGGCTTCTGGACAGGCCATCTTCCAGATCCAGACTACAGTTTCCTCAGATGGCTGCTCACACACACACACACACACACACACACACACACACACACATAGTCAACATACCCTATAGACGTTGAGGTCTTGTGTTCAGGTCAGGAGATCTGGTCTGTTTACTGAAGGTCAGAATAAGAACTAAGATGAGACATTGGCGCAACACTGATCTGGGGTCATCTGGGGTCATCTGGGGTCACGGCTGATGTATGACACCTCTAGTTCACTAAGTTCAGGTTGTGATGGACAGTGACGGCAGAAGGTCACGTGGGTTTGACAGCTGTTTGAAAACGAGTTCAAATAAAATAAAAATTGAAGCCAAGCTGAAGAATTCAACATTTCACTGGTTGGAGGAAAAGATGTTTCCAAAACATTTCCAGGCCTGGAAATTGTTTTTTTTTAAATTCCATGACTTTTCCTGCTTCCTGCTGTTCCCGGAGGCCAGCGCTACGTTCAGAGGGTCCTCTGCTAATCCGCCTCCTCCCTATGGACGGTTTGACCGAACCTCTGACCCGCTTCATCCAGCCTGTTTCCACCTGTCGGCCTTTACTTTCTTTAACTAGCACTTCGTATCGTATCGTATAAAACCTCCTATGGACACAAATTTGTTTTTTCCTGATGCACAAACCTCACATCGTCCTGTCTCTTGACTCTATTTAATCCATTTAAACAACTTTAAACTTTTCCACTTCATATGTCTGATATCTGGAACAGATGTTTGATCACCATTTGCTGTAATTTCCATCCTAGTTTTGGTTGCTGTGCTCTAACACCACCTACTGCTGCAGCCACCCAGTTTCCTGTGGAGATCATTAAAGTTTCATCTGATCTGATGATCCAGGAACTGACACCCTACTGCTGCAATCAAGTCACTCTGGATTAGAGTCAACTACGAGTCTGAAATGTCAATATCCTCTTTTATCCTGCTTGCATGGAAACGTTGACCTTTTGAATTGTAGTTGGATGTTTTTCTTTACCGGATCCTCCCTTGGTTTCATGGAGGAACGCTAACATCCTCTTTTAGGGAAACTGAACACAACTACAGGAAGTAGGAGCCCCATCAGATCTGGACGTCCCACCCAAATAAACTATTATACATTGTGTAAACGCTGCTTGCCCAAACTCGGCATCTATTGCAGCCCAACCGTCCTGGTAGGGGGATCCCTCTCTGAGTAGCTCCTCCCTCTCTGAGTAGCCCCTAGCCCCTCCCTCTCTGAGTAGCCCCTCCCTCTCTGAGTAGCCCCTCCAGAGGTTTCTCCCATTTTTTCCTAAAAGATTTTGTAGTTTTTCCTTGTCCTCTGTGAGGGTCCAAGGCTGGAGGATGTCGTGTACTAACCATTTACTGTTTCACATGTTGGACACTGTGAAGCCTTAGAGACTGGAACGTGATGAAGGGCTGTACAGATAAAACGTGGTTTGATTTGAAGTAGTAGTGACAAAGTATCTGAAAATACAACACGCTAAAAACCCTACAACACGTCTGGGCTGTGATGAAGCACCGAGGTCCGAAGTCGAGTCACTCTGGCGTTGGAAGGCCGTCGTCGCCATGGAGACCTTGATGGGTGGGAATTCCTCGTTAGACGCCACGGTAACGGTCCCACATCAAAAGAAGCCGGCGGCGTGGCTTTGGTTCTGCAACGCCGATCCTCCAAAGGAGCAGGTTGCATCCTCACCCCCCCCCAACATCTGCCCATCTCCCTCACATGTTCTCCCATTCATCCACTGTGTCTTGTGTTGGCTATAAATACCGGCATCTGGCGGACCCTTACATCCACACATGGTTGAATTGTTTCTTTCTTCAATCATCCCTCTAAATCCATCTCGCCGCCCCGAGCGCAGGACAATGTCAGCAGTATTTAAGGCGACCACATGACCCACCTCAAAGACACGACGACGACACCAGGTATTTATAAATCACTTTATTTAAATCAGCGGTTGGCAGTTATGCTATAAACAGAAAAAAAAGAAAAACATTAAAAGGACAAACAAAAATAACCAGCTAGGATAACTGTACTTGGCACTGGGCGACCGAGTTGTCAGGAGGAAATCATACAGATCTATCTTGGGTCGAGTGCCTCCAACACACATGAAACGGAAACCTCAAAAACCAGCTTCTACATGGTCTCCGTTCACTGACACCAAATCCTTAGTAATATTACAAATATTATTTCAGTACCCCTCCCACAAATCACCATCCCCTGTAATCCCAAACCCACAAATTCATCTTCACTGGAGTCCAGACCGAGAAGGGAAGAAGGAAACGAGGGAAAGATGGCCGCTATGAGGAAGAGATGGAGGACGGGGGCAGTGGGATGCAAGTGAAAAGGATCGACGATGTTCTTACACGTTTTCTACCGTCACACAGATTGGAGTTTCAGTTCTACAAACAGAGGCAGAAACGATCTCATTGGTCACTTCAGGAGGCGGAGCTTGGAAAACTTGACCGGCAAAGGAGGAATGAAGGGAAAATATCTTCTTCCATTCATTCACGATCTTGGAAGGTCGACTAGATTACATGTTCTCAGCTAGCAGCAGAGCGCTAGGCCTCATAGTATTAGACTGTGGTTCTTTGGCTCCGCCCACTGAGGTCTAACTCAACCAATGAGATTGTTTCTGTCTCAGAAACGTTTCTAGAGTTGAATCTCCAATCTGCTTCCATTACTTCCACCGCCCTGCGACTCCAGTCCACTCCTCTTTTCCTCCGAGGCCGAGACCAGGAAGTGTTGGTCTCCAAGTGACTTCCTCTTAAAACAGGATATGGTTCGTTTTTGTCCATAACACCTCGCATTGTGACCACAGCGGCCATGACGGAGTTTCAGTCGTTACTCAGTGAAGGGAAGGAAACAGCCTGGCGAGAAAACAGTGAGGATTACAAACAACAGTCCCTCACAGAAAAGGCAAACCTGGTGGTCTGAAACAAAAAGCACATCAGCGATGATTAGGAACAAGAAAACAAAGAAACAAGAGTAAAAAAAGAAGAAGCTAATCAACCCGCGCTGGGGTTGAAAACATGGCTGATTATTGTCGCAAGTGGAATGACGCGCTTCGTAACCGCTGGGGGAATGGCGACCGATCTCGAGTCCATCAAGTCCTCTGATCTGCAATGATTGACTTGTTGGTTCTAAACCTGATAGAGACCCGCTAACACCTCCAAAACCCAAACCACAACAGACCACGTGATCTGAGCTGCACACCGTTTCAAGGAGACAAAAAGGGCCGAGGAACCAAGAGGATCCTAAAAGCATTCAAATGGTTTCAGCCTCTGGGGGAGACGAGCGTCCACGCCCACGACAGAAAGACTCGAGGCAACGCAAACATCCCGACGAAGAAGAGACACGAAGATAGACGGAGGGGGAGGGTGTTAAAAATGGCTGCCTGCCCTTCAGCCCCCACCAGGCTAGCTGAACGGAGGGTTTCACTCCTCAACGTTACAGATCACGATCCTCGATGTTCATCGCTCAATATTTTTAAAACACAGTAACATTATCGAGAACGTAATCATCTATTTCTACGTTAGGTTCTTCATAGTGAGTATTACTTTCATGCCAGGAGCCATTTTGACAGCGTAGGTGACACATTTTTCAAATGGTGGCGGTCTCATTTTGGAACTCCTCAAACGCATCACTAATAATAATCATCATTATCGACTTCACCTGGAAAACATCCAGGAGCTCCTTCTGGCCAAATGTGGAGGTTCAGAGGATGGAGGCTATTCCCAGACGAGGAGACAAACCGCCGTCTCATGTTGGGACGTTTTTCTCCACGTTGGTAATAAAAGTCGCACAATGACGTTTTATCAAATGACGTTTCTGAGAAAAGAAAGATGGTCCCTGAAAGAGGGATTTAAAGTTTTTACATTATTTTATTGCCATGGGGATTTTAGCTTTTCACTAACAGTTTCCTGCATCATCTCAAAACATTAACAATCTGAATATCGTAATGGGAGCTCTGGCGATTCCCTGCCTGGTCATAAGCACTTCTTCAGCCACCATCTATCCCCCAAACTCCACATCCTTCATCCCTCCTTCCGTCCTTACTTCCCTCCTTGCTCTTGAAAGTGTGTGTGCATCTTAGGACAGAAGGTGACCGTCCAGAAACTAGGCGAGCAACAGGTGGATGTCAGGCGACAGGGTGGATGGAGGGATGGATGGAGGGTGTTTTTATCTGACGGTGACGCCCAGCTTCTCCAGCACTCGCATCCCCTTCTCCTGGTACTCCTCTCGCGTCAGCCAGAAGTTGTCCTTGTCCTTCATGATGTCGGCCAGCACGGCCCCGCCCAGGAACACCATGTGTTTACGCCGAGGGGGGTCCTCTATCCTGATTTTGAATTTCTGCACCAAGACAAGAGGAAAGAGAGGAGAGGGAGCATTAAAGGGAGGAGGAGATAATAATCCTATAAATAGCTGGCACATTGTCTTATAATTACAGGTTGGAGGATCGGAGCAGCCGAGCCTGGTTCCTCTTCAGGAGGAACAATGAGACTTTATGTTTTCATCTTGTAGTCAACACATGATTTAGAAGTTATCCCATGACAAAGATAGCAGCTTCTGAAGTGTTCCAGGCTCCGTGGGTTCAATGTGAGGCAACAGCGCCCCCTGGTGGCAGATACAGTGACTGCACAAGGGGAATTAATGCAAAAGGTCTGAGGAGGAGAGCAACGGTTTTAACTCCTTCACTGCATTTCGGTTTGGACCGATGAAGGTTTCATGTCCACAGTAAAGTTAGAGACTGAGCCCAAACTGCCTCATAGGAGCCAGGATGAGTTGGTTTGTTCCTTCCTGTGAAACTATCTCAGTGTTCATCCCCGTCTGTCTCTCTCCCCATCTGTCTGTCTAGATCCCCGTCCGTCTGTCTAGATCCCCGTCCGTCTGTCTAGATCCCCGTCTGTCTAGATCCCCGTCTGTCTCTCTCCCCGTCTGTCTCTCTCTCCGTCCGTCTCTCTCCCCGTCCGTCTGTCTAGATCCCCGTCTGTCTCTCTCCCCGTCCGTTTGTCTCTCTCCCCGTCCGTCTGTCTCTCTCCCCGTCCGTCTGTCTCTCTCCCCGTCCGTCTGTCTAGATCCCCGTCCGTCTGTCTAGATCCCCGTCCGTCTGTCTCTCTCCCCGTCCGTCTGTCTAGATCCCCGTCCGTCTGTCTAGATCCCCGTCTGTCTAGATCCCCGTCCGTCTGTCTAGATCCCCGTCCGTCTGTCTCTCTCCCCGTCCGTCTGTCTCTCTCCCCGTCCATCTGTCTCTCTCCCCGTCCGTCCGTCTCTCTCCCCGTCCGTCTGTCTAGATCCCCGTCTGTCTCTCTCCCCGTCCGTTTGTCTCTCTCCCCGTCCGTCTGTCTAGATCCCCGTCCGTCTGTCTAGATCCCCGTCCGTCTGTCTAGATCCCCGTCAGTCTGTCTCTCTCCCCGTCTGTCTAGATCCCCGTCCGTCTAGATCCCCGTCTGTCTCTCCAGGCCTCCAGACCCTCAAGAGTCCTCCTGAGGGAAACCCAGTGTGTCTCATCCACCAGGCAGGACGGTTGAAGTCACACCAGCATGGGCAGCACTAGGTTGGTACGTGGTGCGTTCACTGACCAGGAAGTAGCTCTGTGATTTTCTAACTAGTGGCTAAGTCAACGCAGGAATTCAGTATTTAGTTCAGTGATTCTCTGAGTTCAACTTCCACAGCACCTTGGTGTTAACAGCTGGAGTTGTTAAAGTCAACGTAGTTTCATTCACTACATTGATGCAGGCCCCGCCCCCGCCCCGCCCCCCTGCTTACCGACAGCTTGTCGACGTCTCCCTTCAGCACTCGCTCCAGGTAGAGCTGTTTCAGCTCACGCTCCAGGCGAGACGGCAGGCCGGGGTACATGGTGGATCCTCCAGACAGGACGATGTGTTTGTAGAACTCAGACCTGAGCAGAGAGGAGGTCAGAGGGTCATTTACTTTCGTTTCACAAAGAACTTGAGACAGAGAGTTGGATTTCTGTGTTCTCTCTATTCTCTATTAAGAAATGAGGATAAATATCATATAAAATACAACAACAGGGTTGAGAGCCACCGGTTGATCCACTGCACATACAACAATGTGGTTGAGGGCTACAACCTGGAATTCACAAATCACCCTTGGACTGACTGAACTAACAGCAGCCGTCCTCCTTCTTCCCTCGACCATAAAGACGAGCGCTGTCCTCCCGGCCTACCTGGTGTCAATGTCTGCAGCCTGGATGGTGTTGAAGAGCAGCTCGGCCACGCCCACCCCCTCCACGTTGATGAGGTGGGGTTGAAACAGAGCCTCGGGGGCTTCGAACCTCTCACCTCCCACCTTGATCAGCCTGCCGTCTGGGAGCTGAGGACAGACACAACCGAGAACAGAACATCTTTATCCAAGAGTGCATATGGGTGGCCTCCCCCTGGCAGCGTTGGTGGCTCGCTCCTCCAGGAACAAAAGGACAGCGATGCCAAATGGTACCGACGTCAGGGATGTGATGCCTGGGCTACCTTTAGGGCATTTGTCCTTCACTGGGCGTTACGCCGCGGAGAGACGGTTCAAACGGGAAACCGATCGGGGTCAAATACCACGTCCACATCACATCAGTGGAAGAACAGGATTACATCTGGTAGCTAAAACTGGGAAGCGTTGAGGTGTTTAACTTGTTGGAACGCCCACATCAAATGGCGTATGGTCAACTGTTCTTAACAAGTTACCATTAACAAGCCGCCTACTGTCACTCAACATAGTGGATGCTAAAGTGTTAGCATGGAGCCTACTATCATTCAACATAGTGTATGCTAAAGTGTTAGCATGGACCCTACTATCACTCAACATAATGAATGCTAAAGTGTTAGCATGGAGTCTAATATCACTCAACATAGTGTATGCTAAAGTGTTAGCATGGACCCTACTATCACTCAACATAGTGTATGCTAAAGTGTTAGCATGGACCCTACTATCACTCAACATAATGAATGCTAAAGTGTTAGCATGGAGTCTACTATCACTCAACATAGTGTATGCTAAAGTGTTAGCATGGACCCTACTATCACTCAACATAATGAATGCTAAAGTGTTAGCATGGAGTCTAATATCACTCAACATAGTGTATGCTAAAGTGTTAGCATAGACCCTACTATCACTCAACATAGTGTATGCTAAAGTGTTAGCATGGAGCCTACTATCACTCAACATAGTGTATGCTGAAGTGTTAGCATGGAGCCTACTATCACTCAACATAGTGTATGCTAAAGTGTTAGCATGGATCACCAGAGCCAAAGATCTACCGGGGACACGTGGATGATTTTGGTGTCTATAGTCTCAACACTTAACAGGTAAGTTGACCAACAGGGCAACCTCCTGGAAACCTGGTGTACTCCTTTAAGAGCTGCCAGGACCTCAACAGAGGGTCTTTGATGGAGCGACGGTAGCAGGGAAGAAGAAAGGCTCCATTGAAGCAGCCAGGAGAGGAAACCCAAAACCAGGTCAGCACGCGGCGCGGGAGCTGAGCCGACAGGAAGTGATGTGGGGCAGATGAGGGGTATTATTAGCACCCCCTGGGTGATATTCAGAGTGACGTCTCGGTTTTATAGAGGATTTTACAAAAACAGAGACAATCTTTTATATATTTGGTTTCTTTTTATCTACTTCATTCTGATTGTACCTGTCTGGCATTATTACTGTGGATATGTGATGAATCACGCTTCACTGTCTGGCAGTCTGATGGATGGATCTGGGTTTGGAGGATGCCAGGAGAACGCTACCTACCAGAATGCATAGTGCCTACTGTGATAATGGTCTGGGGCTGTTCCTCAGGGTTTGGGCTTGGCCCCTTAGTAATCTTAATGCTACAGGATACCAAGACATTTTAACCAATTGGGCGCTTCCAACTTTGTGGCAACAGTTTGGGGAAGGCCCTTTGCTGCTCCAGCATGACTGAGCCCCTGTGCACAAAGCCAGGTCCATAAAGATGGTTAGACCAGTTTGGTGTGGAGGAACTGGATCAGCCTGTACAGAGCCCTGACCTCAACCCCACTGAACCTTTGGGAGGAGTCAAGTCAAGTCAGGTTTATTTATAAAGCACATTTAAAAACAACAAGGTTGACCAAAGTGCTGTACAAAGCCTAATAACTAATAACAAATGATCAGAATCAGAACGCCGATGGCGAGCCAGGCCTTCTCTCCAACATCACTGCCTGACCTCACTAATGCTCTTTTGGCTGAATGGGCACAAATTCCCACAGACACTCCAACAGCTTGAGGAAAGCCTTCCAGAAGAGTGGGGGGGTCCAACTCCATGTTAATGCCCATGGGTTTAGAATTAACTGGTGGGAGGAAAAGCCAGGAAGTGATGTTGGTAGTAAACCGGCTGGGAGAGGTGGGAATAATAACAACAACGTGGTGGCGGTAGGGTTAGGTTAACAGACTGACCGTGTACGACTCCACCAGCACCGTGGTCTCCAGCGCCAGCTTCTGCTCCTGTTCGATGTTGTAGCCGACGTAGCACATCTTCTCCTTCATCATCCTCACCGTCTCAAAGTCGGCCGAGTGGTTGAAGGCGTAGCCTCTCAGCAGCAGCAGCTGGCAGACGGACCATGGCATGATACTGTCATTAGCATTACGTATAGACAAGGCACCTGGAAAACAACTTATACGGTTCTTTCAGCGACGGGATCACGATGCGGCGGCGGTACCTTGATGAGGTAGCGTGTGATGTCCCGCCCTGCGATGTCCAGCCGTCGGGTCAGGTGGGGCAGAGAGAAGCCCTCGTACACCGGACAGATGTGCGTAACGCCGTCGCCAGAGTCCACCACCACTCCAGTCAGCAGCCCTGCCCAACCACAGAGACACTCAGGAGACGTCTGCAGACCGGACAGCCTGACGTCTTAGACGCCGTTCACATTCACATAGTAAATAAACGTCTGTGTTCAGGCCTTAAGCCCCCAGTTGATGATGTGAAATAGTTTTAACTTGGTTAACTAGCTAGATTTCTCTCGGGGGTAGCTGTAGATTTACACACTTCTTACCTTCTTACTTGATACTGATGAATCATGTTTAAATTCAAGCTAACAGACTTCACACGCTTCATGCACACAAGTAAGTATTATGAACATCCAACATGGGTAGATAAAGGAAACTGCTTCGCTGTAGTTCAACTTCTTCAACTGGCTTGTAAACCTGTTGTGCAGCAGCAGCCTCCCCGGCGCTGGCTGCTGCAGGGATCCAACCGCCGTCAGACGTCCAGGCTGATGAAATGAAACCTGCTACACATTCCACCCTCGTCCAGTGAAAGGGTCACACATCCTGCAGCTGTGTTTAGCTCAACGTCTAAACACTGAGCCTGCTCACATAGAAAGACCCTGGAAAACCGGTAAATGTGTCAGCAGATCGCAGACGCTCGCCGCCCGGCGTCGAGGCTGCAGCAGAAAACTGATCCAGCTGAAAACGGTGTGATCCGGCGTTCCTGTGAGGCTCAATGGGAAGAGCAAGGCACCAACAGGGCTGCAGTCCGACGTCTTGGACTTGGTCTTGTTGGTGTCATTCCTATTTTGACTGGGACTTGTCTTGGTCCCAGCAACTATTGGTTGTTGACTGGACTGTCTAAAAAACATCTCAAGACAACCTTCCTTTATTTTCTCTACAAACCATTTACGGGATTCCAGCTCTATAACATGTAACGGTCCTTAAACCTCGAGGCGTGAATCATTTGGATGAAGGGTTTAGTGCACGGGCCGACCGACATCTCAACAAAGAATTAAAACACTTATTGATGGTGTACGTTGCATTTCTGGGTCCATGTTGTTGTTTTGTGGTGTATTTTCTTATTCCTGTGGATAACTGACCGTTGTTTCAATCCTGTTACCTCTCCAGGACCTGCCTTCCTGCATGAACGTCTCCTGAAACATGATCTGATCTTCATCCAAGTCATAAAAATAGATGAAGATGTTTTAGGAAACATTTGTGCAGGTAATTCAAAACGTTTTTCCATCTGTCTCCCATCGCCTGTCTTCTGCTGCCAGCTTGTCATTTCAACGGCGATGTGATCAGGACAGAAGAAGAAACCTCCCATTAGAAATGAGTGGGATCACACTTGTTACCAGAGCAGTGAACGCACCTTGAGCGTAGAGAGTCAGCACAGCCTGGATGGCGATGTAGACGCCTGCAAACTGGTACGTCTCAAACATCACCTGAGAGGAGGAAGGGGAGATGAAGAAAAGACATTAAATAAAGCTTTCATCTTTATTCCATTCATTATATATATATATATATATATATATATGTGTATATATATGGCTGAGGCCGTTTTAAAGTAACCACTCCGAGTCGAGGAGGTCAGAGGTTGATTGATTGAGTTACAGAGGAAAACATCAGCAAGACGTTTCCAATGATTGGCTCAATAATATCAATCAGAAACAACATTTGATTTCATACTGAATTAAAATTACTTTCCCCAAATCAGAGTCACATGACTACGATGTCCCTGTGACGTCTGTTCAGTTAGCGTAGCAGCGGCTACTCGACGACCAGATCTTTAACTCTCACCAGATCCTGCGTTCTGGTTCACTAGACTCTCTCAGGCCAACGAAGCTCCCGAAACACTCAACACACTCAGACGATCCACTCCCAGAGCACCAACCTCGATGATCTTCTCCCTGTTCTTGGTGGGGTTCATGGGCGGCTCGGTCAGCAGGATCTTACAGTCGCGGGAGCTGATGTTGAGCTTCTCGGGGCCGAAGGTGTAGTCCCACAGGTGCTTCATGTCGTCCCAGCTCCTGACGATGCCGTTCTCCATGGGGTAGTTGACCTCCAGCATGGAGCGCAGCTCGCTGGCCTCGTCCCCCACCATCAGGTCCTGGGGGGGGTCAAAGGTCAACAGTTCAGCAGAGCGAGCCAGTCGGGAGAAACACTTCAGATCAGGTGTACCTTGTTTAAATCTGGAATATAACCTGAGACATTTTAAGACCGGTCTCATACATGAGACTTATTGTCTGGGTGCCGTGGCTCTCTGACCTTTGACCTCATTACTGCTGTTGGCTTGTAAATTGATGATCTGGGAATTTAACTCTACTGGTGAATCAACTGTGATCTGGATGAAGGAGCATAAAATATAAATCTCACTTTCAGATTAGCGAGAGCATCTTATAACCATGGTCTTGTCAGCGCTGTTCTGTTAAACATCAACACACCTGAGAGGTACGAGGAGGCGGGGCCAGACAGAACGGGGTTAGAGGTCACAGACTAACACTGACTAACACTTAGCATGGCAGCATGCTCACTCAGAGGGGAGCCACAACAACCAGCACGTCACAATATCAAGGCAGGAGTTGACACTCAACGGCATTCTGACCGGTTAGTCGACTCAACTCATGTTAGATTTCAGGTTTCTACACTGAGATTATTCCATGACCTTAAATTCAGCCAGAACAGGAACTGGAACAAAGTTGTGTATTTCTTAAAAAGTAAAACGGTTTTGTGCCGTAAAGCAATCCAGCGGATTTCCCTCCAAAACGACCCGGTGGAGGAGAGGAGAGGCTGACAGGTCATGATCTACCGATGTTAAATGCTTCGTACAGCAGATCTGAGAGCAGTTAGAGGAAAACAAACTCTCCCATTCCTGGTGAGATGAGGAAACTCAAACGCATCCCAGACACACTCACCAGCTTCCTGATGTCCTCGATCAACACAGGAGAGGGAGGCAGAGGTGACCACGTTCAGATATGAAGAGTGAGTGTGTGTGTGTGTGTGTGTGTGTGTGTGTGTGTGTGTGTGTGTGTGTGTGTGTGTGTGTGTCCCTCTAAAACCACACCTATCCTGTGATGAAACGCAGCCCTGTTATCGTGAGGTGCGGTTACTATTTAACAGCTTGATAACAGCGGCATTGTGGGAAATCTGGCAAACTGAAGGAACCTGATGAGGATGTGGATGTGGAAGTGACAGCACAGAGGAGACTTTTGGTTTTGGCTCATTTTCACAGCCACTTTTAAAACAATCACTTTTTCCAGACGTTAATTTCTTGAAATAATACATTTCAATGAATAATAAATAACATTTCAATAAATGATCATTTCATTTCTTATGTAGCGTCATGAGTAAGTATATTGGGACTTGGGTCGGCTTACCTTGATTTCAATGTTGCCGACTTTGGCTGTGGAGCGAATGATTGGCCTGCCAACCAGCGCTGGGAAGATGTGCTCTGGGAAGTTGGAGCCTGCATAGCCACACTTGACGAACTGGGAAGGAAGAACGCAAGTCATGTCTCAGTACTGACAATTAAAGGGACATTAAGAAGTGATGACTTTGATCAATGTCTATTTACAAGCATGAATTGGCTCCGTCCCCTTGAGCCACGGTGGCCTGTAACTGACACCAACAATAAAGTCCCAGTTTGATAACGTAGAGGAGTAAGGCAGCGGATTATAGCGGAGATCCAGCAGAGACGTCTAGTGAAGAGGTGAAGTATCACCGTGCTAAACACTAATAACAATAATACTGCACTTGGGAGTAATTGTAGTTTTGCTTTCATGTCCGACCCTGTTTCGGTCACACTCGTGGTTTCAGTGCAGGATGAAGCGCTGACGTTACTTCACACACTCGAATGTCAGCGAGACGGTTTGAAAATGTTTTAACCTCAATACCCAGAAAGTAGGTAAGGTGACGTCAGTGAACCACCACAGCCGGTCTGTGATGCTTTACACCAAAGGAAACCAAACGGACGAGAGAGGAAACCCCACTTGGCAATTTAGTCTGAAAAAGTGTTTTTTAGATTCAAAATCTTGCCCAGTGCGGCTTTAGTTTCCCCATTTTTCTACAAGTGGTTTCAGTGTTGCTGTGCTGGTCACCGCTGCTGAATGAACACAGGAAGGAAGGAGGAAGCAGTTTTCACTCCTTTTAAACGAACTCAGCAGCCAACCACATGCAGTTCTGCTTGAGTTGCAACCAGACTGAACTGGGACGACGTTATTACAGCGTAACAGCCGACTACCCTCACACCCGCTGCCAAGGGGGACAGGAAGTGATGCGTGCTGATGTTATCGCCTGACAGTCACTCTCAGATGCGCCTCGCCTGACCTTGACAATCTAGCTAAGAACTTCCATCCTTTCAGTGTGTGCTGAAAATGCATAAAATACACACATTCCTACGTCAGTCATGAAGCAGGCCTACAGTACTGTACCTTTCAAAGACTAGATGTCTAAGACAAGATGTCACATGATGCATTAAATGAATAAATGTGGGATTATTGTTGCAGTCATTCATTTTTAAATGAAAACACAAGTCGTTCAGCAACTTCCCCAAAAGTGCAGATTCAAGATCAACACTTGTTTTAGCAAAGAAACTTTCTCTGTTGTTTCTAAATTAAAAGTGGAAGACGTGCTGGTGTCAAAACGCTGCAGATCCGCCAAGTTTCCTTACATGGAAGAATAGTTTCAACTTCCGCACTCACTGTCTCACGCATGCGCGGTTTCCCCACAGTTCATCAAACCCACAGCAATTTAGTTAACTTTAATTGACTGATAATAGTCGCACAATCGAAAACTTAAAGACGTGTTTGCAATTATGTCTCTACTTCCAAGTGTTGTGGTGTTAAGGAACCGGTGAGATCTTTGGTACACGTTCAATTGAGTTTGTCGAGGGCGGGGCCATCTGGTTTGACTACTGAAACCACCAACATTTGATTTTTGTGATTTTAGACGAACTTTCAATGAAAACTTGTCCTCCCGGTGTGCTTCTGGTTTGCTCACATGTCTGATTATTTGCTGAATATCAAGACAACGTGTGAACCATCGAGCTTAGCTAAATTACACGGGGATGTAAAGTTAGCTGGTTCAGAAAACAGCTTAATTCACTGCATGGTTTCAACAGTTTAGCTACTTTTCGAAGCTGCTGACTTGCTGTCCAGTCACTCAAATGACTTATTGCACGATAGTTGTCGCTGCATAGATGTTAGTCAGTTTGCTAACTAGCTAACCCAAATCAGACTCATTGTAAGCGACTTTCCCGGTGTTAAACCCGCAGTCGTCGTTTGGGATTTTAACAGCAGCTAGATGAATCAACACCTCGCTGTGCTGATATCAAAAGGCAAAAATCAGATGAATGAGTGTCCGGTTGACAAGCTGACAGACACATTCCTTACACAACCCACCCAGTCGAGCTAACGCGTTAGCCAGCAAGCTAGCGATGGAGAAGGCTACTGTTACTTCCTGTTTCTCTTCCCTCTTTTCTGTCAAAGTGCACCGTTGGGAAATCACGACAACACGAAATAAAAGTATACAAAACGATCTGCCGTCAAACTTACCCCGGTTCCATTGTCACAAACTACTACTTTCCTTCCTTGACTGTCCATTTTTTAGCACTAAAACCAGCAGCCTCCCCCTGCCTGCACACCAGTGTCAAGCTCATAAGAATAAACAAAATAAGACTTCCGGTTTTAAAAATAAAACCCTTATTGACGAACGTGTGTTTCAACGTTTTTTGAATGATACAGGTTATATAAGGAATGTGTTTAAGGAGGCGGTATTGAAAAATATAAAAGTCCCTTTCACAGGATATATTCATAGTCATATTGTGTGTGTGTGTGTGTGTGTGTGTGTGTGTGTGTGTGTGTGTGTGTGTGTGTGTGTGTGTAACTTGTGGATGAACACAAGATGTTACAGTTAGATAGTTGACTCCTTCTACGGAGGGTTAGGGTTAGAGCGGATGTGGTTGTTTAGAATTTTACTCTTGAGATCAGATTTAATTATCTTGTTATCTCCAGATAACAAACAAATGGTTTTGTTGAGATCGCAACTTTTCTCCTGTTGCTGTTGCCTTCATGAGAACATGAAGCCAAAGTGGAGACAGAAGGCGAGATCGTGACTGAACAACACAATTTACTAGATTTTACTTTAATCAAGGTGTGACAGACAGAAATTGCAGCCATAATCTGCAACCTACTTCAGTTGTGATCTCGAGAAAACCATGTTTGTAATCTATGATAATGAGATAATTAAATCATGTTTATGAGAAAACAAAGTTTGATATCTCAACATAAGATAATTAAGTCATGATCTCGAGATGTTTTATCCTTGGGAGTAAAAAACAATATGACAAACCACGGCTGCTCTCAGCCTTCACAACCTTCACCAGCTGAGCCACGAGGACGACCCAGCCCTTTTACAGAAGTTGCCCCCTGGTCCTTTCAGAGTCAGTGCACGCCACTGATACAGTCCTATCCAAGTTGCCAAAAAATACATAAAGACCCAAAAACAAAACATGTACCAGACAACTTGTAAGGTGTGTACCATTTTGAAAAAATAGTTTTAACCCATACAGGTGGCCCAACAATCGTGTTTTGATGCGGTGTTGTTCTGTACACCCCAATACTTAATTATTCACTAGTTTTTAAATGTGGCATTTCTATGCTTTTACTTTGAAGGCAAATCGTTTAACATCCGGTAAAACTCTGGCTAAATCTGTGTCTTTAACGCACTTTGCCGGCACTGCTGTCTTGGTGAAGGCGGAAGTCAGCGGCACTTCCGGGATGTAACAGAAAAACCTGTTACAGAGAGATGACAAGGACACAAAACAGTACTGTACGCGTTCCCGTGGCCCAAATTCATGTTTCTAAGGATGTTTTGCTAAACGTGCACGCTACAACACACGGACACGCATTCAACATCCTGAAATCAGACGATATCCCTATAGAGACTGATAGTGAGCCTGTAGTGAGTTTATAGTAACCTTATGGTACTTAATGGTATTTGTATGTCCTATCGCTTCACTATACTATTCGTACATTTCAATAGGATATTATATTCTACAGTTTATTAGAGTTATTTTTCATAAATGAGCATCTGATGTAATTAGACTAACACTGATTCGTATACAGGCTGTCTACACATGGAAATACATTTTGGCCATTGTTTGTGTATTCTGAAACACATATTCTGAAGTTTATATTTTCGTACCATTATCCAATCCAATCTATCAAGGTAGCCTAGTAGAGAGTGACTATGTATGCAGGGCGCCTGCAGGTCCTGAAAAAGTCTTTAAATGTCTTAACTTATATTATCTAAACTCAAGGCCTTAAATGGTCTTGAATATAGTTATAGCATTTTAAGACTTAAATTCAGTTTTAGAGGTCTTAAAAAGATAAATGAGTCCAGCCATCAGACCGTATTGTGATAATGTACAATTTTCACATTTTTTCAAATATTTCTTTCTAACTGGCATTACAAGGGTTTTTAAAAGCCTTAAGTTGATTTAATTCTGGTGACTGAGCTTTTGTGTTTCTTTACAGAATATCATCAGCTTTTATTTTCCCAAGGTGGAGGCCATCATCATAGAAACTATCACTGTCTGAAAAGTGCCCATGTACGCAGGAGCTGGACGCAAACTGCCGACTACAACACCCATGATTCCTATCTATCGGTATTTCCGGGTAGGACGGGCAGCCATATTTGATTCGATTATGCTGTTCTGGCTGCGACAACCAGTTTAGCTAGTTCTTCACAAAAAACGGTGGCTTTTCTTGATTACAAGGCAAGCTTTAACGGTTAATCTACGACGAAAAAGAGAAGCATCCATAGTAATAACAGTTTATCGTGTGTAGTCAACGATGAATCCCGAATAGTAAGTGGCACTTTTGGTGACGATGACACCTTGTTTGAGCTGTCAGCTTAGTTTAGCTAGCTAGTCACTAGCTAAGCAGCTAACATTAGCTAGCTAGCCTGACTCACTGTATACAAAATGAAAGTCAGCTGCTTTGTCTCCTATGCTAGCGAGCTAAGGGCTTTCGTAGGATACATCCTGTGAAATGACAGTAGCGTTGTTTACTTTACTTATGTTTGGTTATATGTCGTGTGTAATATAAGACTATTATAAACGGCCAGTTATATGTGCTTCATCAACATTGTATGTTAGTTGACGTAAGTACATGGGTTGTAAGTAACGTTAGTAGCTAGCTAGCTAAGAATAGCTACGTAGCTTTACTAGGAAACTTAAGTCTTAAGGATTTTTATTTCAGGGAGTTATTCATTGACTTTATGTAAATAATATGTAAACATTTTATGTATATATAATATAATGTATATGTCTCTCTAAGTAAACAAGCTGAAGTGTCCTCACTCATTGTTATATTTAATTATCCACTGCGAATCGGAAATGACTCAGTTGTTGTATGTTGTTTAATGTCAACAAGACTATATGACCGGTCAGTGTAACCAACATTGACGGGTCATTTAGCATTATCTAACGTAAATGCCTCGGAGGTGTTGTGATATCAATTCCACGACAGTAGGATTGTGTTGTGAACAACCACCGAATGTATTTTTCCTCCACCCTTACAGTGACTATTTATTCAAACTGCTCCTGATTGGTGATTCTGGTGTCGGAAAGTCTTGTCTCCTTCTCCGGTTTGCAGTAAGTACCTGTTTGTAAGAGTGTTGGAAATGCCACTATCATATAATAGGCTTTTACATTTTCCCTGTCAGCACTCAGATTGTTGATAACCCTGGACATATCATATCTACCAAGTTCAAGTTCAAGACGTTTATTTGTCACATACACACACGAGGTGTGCAGTGAAATGCGAAAGTGGCAATGCTCAGCAGGAATGTGCAACGGGCAAAATAACTTCACACTATTTACAATAAAAAAAACAACACAATATTTACAATGTCACAGTAAGAGCTCTATATAAAAAAACAACACAATATTTACAGTAAGAGCACTTGGAAATAAGAATATAGTAAAAAAAAAAAAAAAGGGGGGGAAATTGTATGTATGTAATATAATATAAATTATGTGTAGTCTTTACCTAAGTGTGTGAGTGTGTGTGTGTGCATAAGAGGGGCAGTGTGTGTGTCTTGGTGGGGGCCCTGGTGAGGTCAGAGTTCACAGTCCTGATGGCCTGAGGAAAGAAACTCCGTCTCAGTCTCTCTGTTTTGGCAGCGTGACTACGGAGGCGCTTGCCTGACCGCAGCAGCTGAAACAGTCCGTTGTTGGGGTGGTGAGGATCCTTCATGATCCTGCAGGCTCTGGTTCTGCACCTCCTGGTGTAGAACCAGAGCCTGGTTCAACCTGGACCAACATGTGTGTGTGTGTGTGTGTGTGTGTGTTACCACTTCCTTAGGATGACACATATACAGAGAGCTATATCAGTACCATCGGTGTGGACTTCAAGATCAGGACCATAGAGCTGGATGGAAAGACCATCAAACTTCAGATTGTAAGTACATCCACTGTAAATAGTTAAGTACATTCCTGCAAACCCTTCAGTAGAGATAAGACATTTACACCAGTTATATAAGCTTGGATTGTATTATGTTTTCAGTTGTGCTCTTGCTTTCACCTGATTAGTTCCTCCTTGTTTTCCCAGTGGGATACGGCTGGTCAGGAACGCTTCCGCACCATCACATCCAGTTACTACAGAGGAGCTCACGGCATTATAGTAGTTTATGATGTCACTGATCAGGTCAGTGCTGCTCTCGCTCAGCAACAAATGATGTGATTGTTTTACTCACAATAATTCATCTGTGTTGGTATTGATAAGCGTCTTCTTCCTGCTGCCTGGCCTCAGGAGTCCTTCAACAATGTGAAACAGTGGCTACAGGAGATCGATCGCTACGCCAGCGAGAACGTCAACAAGCTGTTAGTAGGCAACAAGTGTGACCTCACGACAAAGAAGGTCGTGGACTATACCACAGCCAAGGTACGTGGGCATCACTGTAGTGCATAGCTGTGTGAAGTAAGGGCTGTTTCAGTTGTTATCTTTTGTTTTATGTGTTCTGTCTTATCCGCTGGGCTCAGTGATGAATTTCCAAATACAGCGGTGTTAATTTCCGGCTGTACACTTGTTTCTTCTTGCCTTTTATCTTAACAGCTATTTGACTTCTCCCTTTGCCCTCATTTCTCCACCAGGAATTTGCTGACAACTTAGGGATCCCCTTCTTGGAGACCAGCGCCAAGAGCGCCACCAACGTGGAGCAAGCCTTCATGACCATGGCGGCTGAGATCAAGAGGAGGATGGGCCCCGGGGCCACGGCCGGTTCCTCAGAGAAGTCCAACGTCAAGATCCAGAGCAAGCCGGTCAACACCTCGTCTGGAGGCTGCTGCTGAGGCCCTCCAGCCACAACCTGAATCCACCCAGACCCCACAAGTCTCAATGTTACCATGCTCCACAGGGATGGATAGAGAGAGAGAGAGGGAGGGATGGAAAGAGAGAGAGAGGGAAAGAGAGATGAGGAAGACTTTGAGTGGACCGGTTTGTAATTGTGTGTGCAGCTACACCAGATTCCCACCTTTTCAAACAAAGTCAGCAATAGAACGGTAAGCCCATCTATACCCAGACGCCACTGGGCTGTTTTTTTCATACCTTACCAAAACATACTGGAAACAAAGCTCTAAATGTATACAACAATTTTTAACTGAGTGTGATGTTAACCAATGAAAGAAAACACAAGTATTCTGCTTTATTTCTTTTCTTTTTGTTCTTGCCTTCAGTTTTGGTAGATGAGTCACTTTTCTAAAACAAAAAGCAAGTCTTAATTCGGCTGTGGACACCAGCATGACTTGGGCCCAAATCTCCTCAGATGAATTAGTAGCTCTTCAAATGAAGCACATGCTTAAACCAGCATCATGCATGTTAGCAGAATTACATGCTCTCTCAATGCATCTGGAATGCAGTCGTGAAACAAGTGGCTTTTTGCTCACTGTAAGACCCCAAACCACATAGAGGAAATGCCCCGATACGTCACACGGTCCAGCTTCACAATGTTGCCCCAAAAATCGATGTGCCAGTGCCTTTGCGGCAGGAGTTTTACATGATATTATGCCTTCGGTGCATTGTGTTGTTGGCATCTGCCCCTATGCCCACAGTAGTGACTCGCTCTTATTTCTTAGAGACTTTGTATGATAGTAGTAGTTAACATTCCTGTATATATTTGGCTTTGTGTGTGCTCTGCTGGTATAAATGATACGACATAAGCATGTGCTACATTGGGAGACGTGACGTCAGCAATGTGTATTCCTCTGCTAATGTTTCTCAACCAACAGCACAAAAAGAAAATCACCATCCAGGCTATGAGAATAATCTATAAACTGTATATATTTATACATAAATGTAAGAAGTGATTTCGCAGATTATGTAGAGAAGCAAGTGAAACGGATGACATGATAAATAACTGGAATTCGTAATCTCGACACGTGATTTGTGGCTGCGGACATGACATTTTTGTGGCACAATGTCTACTATTAAAACAATGAAGGAGATCTTTGATAACTGTTGGTCCTGGTGGCTTTTTTTCCGCTGCTTCTGCACACTTTCTTAATGCTTGTTCTCCGGTCTCAGTCCTGCCTTTGTTTCTCCAGCCATGTTCGCTGTTCCAGTTCCCTAAACTGTGAGGAATGATGATCTTTGGCCTAGATTACCCACGTTGTATTTTCACTGGACCTCTGACCTTAAAACAAAGCCAGTATTTAGTCTTAAAATACACCTTTCTCTGCTGTTACTAGTGTCACCGTCAGTATGATACGCTCCACTGCATTATGGAAGTGACTTATTATGATAGTTATGCACTCGTAAGGCAAAACATGCCAGCTCACCTCCTCATCGTTTACCTTGCAGTTACAGCAATCTACCAGGAGGGGGCAGTGTTGGCATCCTGAGGTAGACCAGTAATACAGTAGCATCCGTCAGTAACACATCGCCACAAATTACAAAAAGTTTCAAAGGTATTCCTGGTCTGCTGTTTTGATCTGTTGAGATGGAGGGTTCAATCACAGATGAAGTTCTTCATCAGTCGGTTTGAAACGTAAAACGCATCACTTCCTGTCTCCAGAGGGTTTCTCCCAGGAAAGACCTACCTGACACCGGGTGTTGAGAACAGCAGATGGAGAAGCTTCATGACCTGGTAGAGGTTGATGACTGTTGAGGTCCAGAGATCAGAGAGAGGAGAGGACAGAGGTTTAGAGGGAGATGTCTCAGATTCTAACTAAGCCCACCGACCGTCCAGCGTCTCCCTGATGTCGGTTCCTGCGGTGGCGAGTCGCCGGGTCCCAGCTGAACCAAACAGAGCCTCAGTCAGACCGGCCAGAAGAAAGACAACACTCTTAACTGCCCCCCCCAGCTCACTCTAATTATGTTAAGCAACTATAGTAAAAAAGGCAGTGTGAGGTCGGCCCCCGGCTCACCCCCCCCCCCACCCCCCCCACCTCTAGGCAGAACCTCAATTTGCTTTCAACAGAAAACAAAACGCACATTGAGCAAGCCACCGGCGGACAAAGAGAGAGATGTTTTGGTGTGAGCTTCTGGAGGGTGGGGGAGGCGGGGGTTAGGATGATGTCGTAAGAATAGGGGTGGGTGGGGGGGGGGGGGGGGTAGCTGGGTCTGTTTGCAGGCTTCATTTGTTCTCGGTTGCTGGGCGATGGCAGCAGAAAGCATCTGTGACAGCTGTAGAAGCTGCAGCCTTTCACCCGCTCTGCTGAAGAAGCCCTGGAGGAAGACGGCAGCAGAAGAAGAGGGGGGAGGGAAGGGAGGGAAGGGGAGGGAAGGGGGGCGTGGGGGGTGTTAGAAGTCCATGTGTGAAGTTCGCTCAGACAATAGTGTGCACACTTCTTCACAGGGAGGCAAGCTGATCTGATGGCTTGGTGTAAAAAGGCCAAAGGAGCGATGTCAGTCCGAGTCCAGACGACTCAGCAAGCCTCAACAGCTGATAGACAATCAGTTATCAATTATCAATCAATTAGGACAATTTACCTGGACCTCCAGCCTAAGGCCTCCCAGAAAAACCCTATAGGAGAAAAAATGGAAGAAACTGTGGGCGGGGCAATTCAAAGAGGCTCCTCCCACCAGGGCGGCTGGGCGTCCATTAGATCACAGGACAAAACACTGAAGGAATTTCACCAGTTTTAGTGTCCATGATGGTCTAGATGTCTAGAGAAGAAGAACACTAAAATACTACGACTTCACCCTAAACCCTTTAACAACCCGGATCAGTTCAACCTTCGTGTCTACGACTTGTTCATGTGTTGCATGTTGATAGTATTTAAAATGTTTTGGTGGATTTTACCTCTGGAAGTTCTTCACTTCCTTCATTAGCACCATAATCACACTGTGACTGGAGGCAGACAACGTGAGTTTCCTCTCCAGGTCCCAGTGAATCCCCCGACCCCAGAACAGATCCACAGTAGATCCCTGTTCGGTAAGATGTTCTGCCAAGGAACCCATCTGAGAATAATTTGGTCATTAGATGGATCTGACTGTCTCTGCTTCCCTGTAGCAGCTGATGACGTAATCACTTCCAGGTGATGGAACAATCGGTCAAAATGTAATAAAATATCCCCAAAATGGGTCCAAATTATTTTTAAAATGATGTTGTAATAAACTGCTGCACAATGTAATAAAATAATAAAATAAAATCAGACAATCGACATCTAATAAAATATCCTAAATGAAAAAGGTAATAAGCCTGTAATAACTGGTCTCTCTAGTCTACCTGCCATAGGTGGAAATAACAACAGTGGAGATTAAAGTCATTTTAAACTAGTGAAATGAAACTAGTCCTTGTTTTGCTGGGGACCCCCTGGAACCCCCCCAAGGACTCCTGGAGGTCCCTGGACCCCAGTTTGGAAACCACTGCTCTGACATCAGCTTGGGTGTTTTTACAACAAGGTGTAACACAAGAAGACTCTCCCGCCGAGCCGAGAAACCGGCAGCACTTTATTTATATGTGAGTTTGGAGGTTAATCTGATTAAGATTTAAAGGAAAACTCCACCCTAAATCACCTCAACACTCAACACAGCTGAGACCATCTAGCTGCCTGGCGTGTTGTTCCTCCTCCTGTCGACGTGACGTCACGTTGAGATGTTTCATGGATCTGAAACATCAACGGTAACCGTCAGGTTTTGGAGCAAAACCAAGAGCTGAATACAAGAAGTCCAGGCATGTTCTCCGGGGGGTGTTGAAAGGCATTCTGGGAAACGTAGGAAATCACTAACAGAAGTAGAAGAGGCAGGTTGAGGGAAACATTTCATCACTAAATAACTCTTGACATCACAGATTGATGATCTGACAGGAAGAGGATCTGAGGAGGATCTTCCCGTCAGGTTTCATCCCTGTCCATGAGGGTTAGAGGGATTTAAAGGTTCTGTCTAGAAAGATCTTTGAGTTAATACACTGGTCCACTAAGCCTGGAAAACTACAGGGAATTCATTTTATCTCTTCCAGGTCTTGAAAAATCAAACGTAAAAGCTTCCATGAACTGGCTATAGGTTGGATCACTATTGTGTTATTTCAATCGGATAGAAAGATTATTAGAGATTATTACTTGACCAGCAGCCTGGGATTATTCACCATTCCCGACTAGACTAATCCACAACAACAATCTGTAATATTCCCCTTTAATCCAGAAGTATCACCTTTTGAAACGTTCCTGTGTTTTGCCATGAAGAGCATCCGAACCTCTTCTTGGCTGCAACAACAACTGTTGTCCAATCAAAAGGCTTGTTACAGTTACTGAACCTACCGAATGCTAAAGCGTTAGCATGCCAGCAGACAGAGCTAGCTACCAGACAGAGAGGATTTTGGTACCAATCCTCTCGTCAGGTATTAGATGACCAATGGACCAAACTCCATTACAGTGTCCCAGAGCAAACCACCAAACCACCAGACCACCAAACCACCACCTGCTCCCTTATTGTCAGTCACTCTGGTAGGGTAAATCCCTACAATGAAATATAAAAAATGGAATAAAATCCCTCGTCTTTGAGGTAGGGTCAATAATCGGCGGTTGTCTTGTGGTATGAAGCCCTGAGCCGATCCCCGGTCACAGGGATTTCCAGATCTGGGATCAGCTGCTGGTGTTGGAGACCGCTCGGCTTTTCATCCCGCCATCTGGTAGCAATTACGTCCCGCTCTGCCTAACTCAGGGCTAACCAGATGAGAGGACGGAGCACCGGGATCATCGCATCACTCTTTCCAACATGGGTGTCACCCCACCCCACCTAAACACACACACACACACACACACACACACACACACACTCTCTCTCAGGTGTGTGGGTGTGTGCATCTGCTGTGTACTTATGGAAGTTGAATGAACCTTCGCTGCAGGACGCCGAGTGTTGAGAAAGAAGAAAGAAGGGACGCCTGGTCGGCCCAACCAGTCCAACCAGTCCAACCAGTCCATCCACCACAGCTCAACTTACTGGGACATTTTGGAGTTAAATGTCGCCAGGGGTGGAAACAGGACCAAAATATGTAGAAGTACTGTTACTTTGAAGAGATTCTACTGAAGTGGAAGTAAAATTACTAAAATCTACTTCAGTAGAAGTAGGTCATTTAAAATCCCATGCAAAGAGGACAGACTTGTGTGATGCTGTGCATGTTGAGCTATGTTGAGCTATGTTGAGCTTCTACAAGTCACATTCATTACCTAGCCAACTAGCTAGCAACAACCAGGCTAACTCAAACCAGTAACACTGTAGCTGGATGGATGCTAACTAAGCTGCTAAGTATTTAATGTTGGTTAACTCAACATTTCCTCAACATGCTTGTGTTGTAATTTACCATTGGTTAGTTTCTGATGCTAACGGAGGAGAGACAACAGCATCTGTAATACTTAATACTGACTCGCCCCTCAGCTACAGTAACTAGAGGAACTGAGTGGAGGTGACCAGCGATAACCCAGCTGCTGTCTGGGAGGTTGAGGTTGAGTTTCTCCCCTGACAGTGCCTTGCTCCGGGGCTCTGCCTGCCCTTCACCAAGATGTCCAGTGTTGAATAGCGTGAATGCTTCACATAGTTGTGGTCGTTCTCTCAGCAGGAGTTACAGCCAGAAAACACTCCAGTCTGGGACGGCTGCAGCCGCTTCGTATCACTCAACCATCTGGGTTTGTTTTCAGACCGTTGTCCCATAAGAGTAATAAGCGGTAATACTGGTGTTATGTTATATTTTATCGCAGTTGGGCTGTGGAGTGTTTACTACGAGGGGGAGGCGGGGCTTGTGGAAGCGAGGCAGCAGCAAACACTGTTACAAAAAAAGGTGTGTTGTGATTTACCTTTTTTGATTTACCCACCTTCCCTCAACCTGCCTTGTCTACTGCCTTACTACATTTCCCAGAATGCCTTTCCACAACCCCCAGAGAACGTGTCTGAATGTTTCAGCTGTGCCTTATACTGGTAGGTGGAGAGATTAGGACAGTTTTTCCAGCAAATACTCAAACCAGTATCCTGGCTACTGCGTTGCATTCTGGTCTATCTTGGCTACTGCATTGCATTCTGGTCTATCTACTGTCGGTGGAGAAATTGGTCTCTCTCCTCTCCTCCGATGGATTTCTCCTGTATGATTGTTGATCCAATCTGGGCCACATGGATCTGTGGTACAACATCAGATCCTGAGTCACGTGACCGACATGCGACTTGAAACGCTGAAATCAGAATTTGTCTGCGTTGCCATGACAACAAGTAAATCTTCCATCATTCACCTGAGACAGTTTTCATAATAATTGTCGAAACAGTTTTCAAGTGAAATTAATATTGTCTCTTCCAACCAGCATCCGTAGAGCTTCTCAGCTGTCGGTTCATATTGGTGTCAGATATCAGCATCATCAGCACCGATACGAACAGACAACGTCAACGTAGTTCCCCTTTCCCAACACCAATCAGTTCTTGAACGCCTCTTTCCATTTTCCTGGTGGAAGTGTTTTCATGATGTCCAGTTCCGTTGATTCACTTCAACCTAGCTGCCGATGGAAACTTGCCTAACCATTTTATTTCGCAACGTTTCAAAAGTTTGCGTGAAATTCTCTTGACAGTTTTGTAGCGCTGGTGGAGCGCCTCGGTCCTCTGGGGCCACATGTGTTCCCATGCTGGCCGACGAGCTCGAACCCAGCCACAGCTTTCTGCGCTCTGCCTCCTCCCTGCCCTCCAGCTGTCTGAATAAATAAAAATACTAAAGCGGAGCGGACTGGCCACGCCCCTTTAAAACATGACTTGGCAGTTTGGTGGAAACAGCTTTTGATAACTTAAGGCAGATGGGAAACTGTTCCTCAAGGCTGATCTAGATGCATTTTAAATGGGTTAGGAACACTCCACTATTCCACAAAGCCTAATTAGGAACCTTTCTGACAGAAATCTGGTGTCTCATGGAGACTTTAATCTGATAATGAAGGATCTTTTTTGCAGACTCAGTAAGGAGCTGATTTATATTTCATCCCATTAGCTGCTGGTTTGGTTCTTTGGTACTTTGTTCTCTGTCTTTTATGCAACTTTCAATGTATTTTGATTTTAGATTTTCTTTTTACCTTCCACCTTCTCTTTTATGTGACGCTGGCTGCATACTTTGTTGGGTGTTGTTGGTCTGCAACTTAAATGTTTGTGTTGATGCTGCTTTCAGGTCTGCCTCAAAAAAAGAGGTTCTTATTTATCCATCCATGGGACTAACCTGGTCAGATAAAATAAAATGGAATAAAAGAAAAGAAAAGAAAGAAAAGACAAGCAAAGAAAAGGTGCAGATCCGGCCGGTGACAAATACAACGCAGAACCTTTTTTCCTGACAGTGTGCTCCCACTCTGCTGCTCTGAACGTCACACCTACAGCTGCGTTAAGCTAGCCAGAATGAGACACAATTATACCGGAAGTTATGCTATTTTGCATTCAAAGTAAAGGCATACTATTTGTTATAGGGGGTTACACGCACATGAAGGTAGGGTGTCCGAAATGAATTTGTCTTCTGCATTTATCCCATCCTTGCCGTCCTTCCTCCAGGGGCAGCGGGCAGCCCTTTTTCTTTCGGCCCCCGGGGACCAATTCCAGGGAGAGGACACATTTTTTTTAGATGGGGTTCTTTATAGGAGGAGACCCATGTGAGCACGGGGAGAACATGCAAACTCCACACAGAATGGCCCGGGAGATAACCCACCTAGGCACCCCAGAGTCAACAGCACCCCAGGTAGGAATCGAACCCAGGACCTTCTTGCTGTGAGTACCGTGGCGTACCACATCGTATATGGTAGCAAATATATCCTGCGACTGTATTTTAATGTATGAAAGATTCCACCTTATTATATTTTTTATTTTCACTTTCATACTGTATAGTAGTATTCAAAACAAAACACTGCTTTGGTCGCACAATATGGCGGTTTTATTTTGAAAATCAAACCCGGAAGTCTGGTTTGTTACTGTGTCTGGCTTGACGCTGGCTCCTCGCTGACACATCTCCAATTGCTCGCCATTGTGTGAAGATCTGCGACTTGTGAAGCGGTAATGAGAGAGTCGGGAGAAACGGGCACATTTCCATGTCTTTATAATCCTCGCTGTTTCCGACACCCATGCAGCATTGGAAACCCTTGATGGGACTACATGTGGTGAGTTAAGACACCAACACCTTTTACACTGAACTTATTTTGATCTGCCTGGGACGCGTTTTTAAAAAGCCTGGACGCAGTGTGGAGCCGAGTGTGACTTGTGTGTAAGGATAGAGGAAGGCTTTTCTGTGCCGAGGAGTTGTTTCAATGCTGGTTAGTGTTACAACTCACTTCCTCCAGTTATTCCTCCTCACCTCCATCCACACAGCAGCGCTTCATACGGGTTTTATATAGAAATGCCATAGTAAGAGTCCCCCGGTATTCTGGGGAGGCTGTAGCCGGGTTTGGGTGCCTGGTGGCAGGTGGTGGAGGGCAGGCATGATCCGGTGGTCTGGAGGTTTGGAGGTCTGGAGACCAGCTGCTCTGACAGCTTTAGACTGGGGTCACTGGTTCACCCACAGGGACATTATACTATTATTATATATTATACATGTTGTAGTCCACTAACCTTCAAATGAGCAAAACAAAATGCTACAAATGGTGCAAATGTTTGATTAACCCTGAGGAGAAATCACTATAATATTGCTATATTTCTATAGGGGTGTGTAGTGTGTGGTGCTCAGTAGTGAGTCTCTAGTGGCCTTGTTGGGCTTTTCCTAAAGTATCACTATAATATTCCTACAGTGAAACGATTCCTATATGGGTGATTCTACAGGAGTGGTTGAAGTTGCTCCACCAAATAAAAGTGTTTTAGAAAATAATAAAAATAATAATAATATAATAAATACATAAAATAATAAAAATAAAAACGTTTTCAGATTTTGAACATAAAATTACTATAATGAGAATTACTATTATGCAATAATGCTGAGTTAAATATTTTTTTTAAAATCACTGTTTAAATGGCACTTTATATTGCAAGGTGGCCGTCTCTTCCTCAAAGCCTTAAATTTATGTTGATCAAAACAATGCAAAAAAACAATACAATTCTGTTCTATTTTTTTAACTGGAAAACTTAAGCTAAAAAATGTCTGCTGCAATTTTCACGTCACTACAGTAACTTTGACTGAGTCTCCAAAACGAGCCTGATTTTAGCCACACCCCTACAATGACACCCAGGAAACCAGACTGCATCACTGTCTATAACAATGACATTGCTTTGGTGGTGATGTGGTTGTTACAGGTTAATATCAAATTATAATTATTATAACAGTTAAATCTATTGTTTGTTTTTATTATGACTTGTTATTATGACTTGTTACTCACCAGTATATGACTTGTTACTCACCAGTATATGACTTGTTACTCACCAGTATATGACTTGTTACGTGTTACTCACAGTATATGACTTGTTACTCACCAGTATGACTTGTTACTCACCAGTATATGACTTGTTACCCACCAGTATATGACTTGTTACTCACAATATATGACTTGTTACTCACCAGTATATGACTTGCTATTCACCAGTATATGACTTGTTACTCACCAGTATATGACTTGTTAGTATATGACTTGATACTCACAATATATGACTTGTTACTCACCAGTATGACTTGTTACTCATCAGTATATGACTTGTTATTCACCAGTATATGACTTGTTACTCACCAGACCAGTATATGACTTGTTACTCACCAGTGTATGACTTGTTACTCATCAGTATATGACTTGTTATTCACCAGTATATGACTTGTTACTCACCAGTATTTGACTTGTTACTCACCAGTATTTGACTTGTTACTCACCAGTATATGACTTGTTACTCATCAGTATATGACTTGTTACTCACCAGTATATGACTTGTTATGTGTTACTCACAGTATATGACTTGTTACTCACCAGTATGACTTGTTACTCACCAGTATATGACTTGTTACCCACCAGTATATGACTTGTTACTCACCAGTATATGACTTGTTACTCACCAGTATATGACTTGTTACGTGTTACTCACAGTATATGACTTGTTACTCACCAGTATGACTTGTTACTCACCAGTATATGACTTGTTACCCACCAGTATATGACTTGTTACTCACCAGTATATGACTGGTGTTTGGTAGGCTTTCTTGCCTCTCCAGGGAAGAATGTGGTTCAGCAGTTTAAAGTCAAGCAGGCGGAGCCAAAGAAACTTAGTTGACTGAGACTGACGGACGTCCGTGAGGCTCTCAGTACAATCGCTACTTTGTGTGTATTATGTAAGGCCAGAGGCTGCTTCAACATTTGGCTCTACAGTCGACATGATGGGAGTTACAGTCACTTTGTTCACTTTGATAGAAATGTTAACACACTGCTGAGTAAAACCGATGTAGAATGGGAGGTGAGCTGCAGGTCTGTGCTGCAGTATGAACCCACCACTCATGGATTTGACAGCCTTGTTTTTAAGTTTTATTTTAAATTCATTCCACCAGGAAGTCCCATTTACATTGTGTTTTGGCCAAGTAAGCAGCATCACAACAAAGGTAGAAGTAGTAGACAAACAGATACGAAATCAAATTCAGTCAGATTTTATCTGTAGAGCATTTCATACGACAGTGTGACCCAAAGTGCTTTACAAACCTGGTTGAAACCAGTCAGGGTCATGAGAAAAAGACAAATAAGAGAAACAACATCGTAAAGGGACGCAAGTACAGGAGAAGTAATGGTTGAAAAATGTAAAAAGTAGAATATATTTTATAAAACTATGGTTACAAAACAAAACAACGTATTCCAAGCAGGAGCCGTGACTCATGTGTACGCAGAGATGATTACCGGATAAACCGTCCTGTTCAAAACATTAAAATGTTATCCAAATGTATTGTTTGCATTTCAACTTAAAGCTGCAGTAACTTCTGGATGTACTTAATGACTCATAGTACACACTACACACTACACACTCAGCAGGGTAGATCATGACGCCTGCTGAAGAGGCAGCAGTGTTCATAATTCCTTTCCAGTGACTAAAGTCCACCTTCACTTCCTGGACGCTCCGCCAGTCCGGCCCAGTTTCCCTTAAAGGATAACTCCAGTTATTTTCAACCCGGGATTTATTTAACTAGTTTTCGATTCTGATCAAACCTTCGTCAATTACTTCCCTGTAGAGCTCTCAGTACCTCTCAGTACAACCCACTGCAGCCGACGGAAACTCAAACAGTCGAACCCCAAAAGTGATTAAAACTATCACAGCACTTTTCTAATGCTCACACACTTCCTTGTTTACTCTGCTGTCTGTCTTCATGTGTGCATGAGGGGGCGTTCAGGGTTCGACTTCACAGATATGTGGAACTGCAGTGGGTGTTATTGTGCTGAAAGTTGTGTTTTACTTGTGTGTTGGGTTTGACTTCTTCAGTTTCCCCTATTGGGATGTATTGGACAGCAGTGTTGTGAAGTAACTGGTCGGATTTTGATCAGAATCGATCACCGTGATGGCAGAAATACGGATTAGGAAATTAAATACTATCTTTACCTGAATCGTTCAGCCAGTTGACTCCCGTGTCTTCTCTCTCCGCGATCGATTAATCATAACTCAATGTGTCGTACAACAAAACCAGTTGAATCAAACCTACATGTTCCTACTTGCCTGGTTGAGCAGTCTGGGCATCCAGCCTCCAGACTGTGGTTTCTACCAGGACCAGAGGCCAGCGGCGGCAGGCTGACAGATTAAACCTGTTTCTTTTCCAGAAACCTCAAAACGCCTACAGGGATGCCAGATATGGACGTGGTGCCGATGTCTTGCTCTTGCAGGACTTACTGGCTTCACCTGAGCTAATAGCCGAAGCACCGCTAACCTTGCAAGATGTAATTGCCAAATAACCGAAGGCTTTTCAGTATTTTCAGAGAGTCGCCTCGTTGATTCTTGTTTTGCCACAAGATTGTCTCGTTTTTTCCAAAGCGCACCTCTCGTTTCTACATCTCCAACCTTGTGCCATCGAGAGTCGAGCCGGCAGTCTGCAGGTTTCCACCCCAACCAAACACCCCAGCAGCTTATTTCACTGGTTAGTTCCTCCCCTCTGGTTGAAGGTGAGTTAACCAGTGAAATCAGCTGCTGTGGTGTTTGGTTGGAGTGGAAACCTGCAGACTGTCGGCTCTCGGTGGCTCCAGGTTGGAGAACGTTGCTCTAAGTCGAGGCGGCGTTCCTCTCTCTTCACCAGGCCTGTCCCTGAATCTGGACTGAATGAATCTCAGGTGTTGCAGAATCCAGAAGTGCTCCTGCAGAAATCTGCACTGCAGGAATTAAGATGCCCAGAAAAAGCCTGAATGCTCCTCAGGATGCCAACGCCTGCTGAGCAAGAACATTCTTGTGAAGGCAGCTGCTTTCTGAATGAGAGCAACATGCTGACCTGAGTGCAGCTCGACTGTAGGTGTTAAAACTCAGCAGCCGTGAGCTTCCCGTGACTGGAAGGTCGCAGGTTTGATCCCTGCAACAGCTAACCAGGGTCCATTACCAGCCAAGTGTCCTGTTGAGACGTTTCCTTCAGGGTGAGACACCGACAGTTGGTTTTCTTTGGTCCAAACTGAGTGGAAAACATGG
>JAXDDX010000160.1:90000-95000 GCA_034670405.1 Hoplostethus atlanticus | reverse complement strand
TTTTTGTATGGCATTATTGGCATATATCAATTTCAAAAGACATTTACAACCAATAAGTCATAATTGTCATTTGCCTAAATGTGCTAAAACATTTGCAGATGGTAACAAAGAGAAATGCTCTTTCTGTTGTGCTCAGGTAACAAAATGTTGTGAAGAATTTCACATTTTGTTTTGACGACCTCAACTGTCATTGGAGAATTGAGCCAAAGCAACTGAGAAAAACTGGAGTGAAAGTCAAGATTCATCAATTCAGAACACATTTACAAAAAAAGTCTAATAGAAGTGGTTGACATGCTTGATATGCTCGACAGATTATGACAACTGGTTCAACCATTTTGCATGTAATGACTTATGCAATGAACTAGTGCCTAGATGTTCTGGGGGGTGAGACTATTCAACAGAGAACCAATATAATACATTTTGATCAACATGACATAAGCAATTGATAATGTAGGAAACAGCAGACAGTTGGACATAACCATTTGCATGAATGTGCTAAAGCATTTGCAATTTGTTCAAAAGAATGAGAAGCTGCTTTTATGATGTGAACAAGTGACTAGATGATGTGGAGATTGAACAAGTAGTTTAGAATTTCAATTCTGATCTGAGAAAGCGACCAAAGCGACTGAGAAAAACTGTAATGTTCATGCATTGTTAAGTCAGAGTATGACCGGGTAGCTAGGGTATGACTGGGTAGCTAGGGTATGACCGGGTAGCTAGGGTATGACCGGGTAGCTAAGGTATGACTGGGTAGCTAGGGTATGACTGGGTAGCTAGGGTATGACCGGATAGCTAAGGTATGACCGGGTAGCTAAGGTATGACCGGGTAGCTAGGGTATGACCGGGTAGCTAGGGTATGACTGGGTAGCTAGGCTATGACCGGGTAGCTAGTGTATGACTGTGTAGCTAGGGTATGACCGGGTAGCTAAGGTATGACCGGGTAGCTAGGGTATGACCGGGTAGCTAGGGTTGATATTGGGGACAAAGTGCTACAATTGAAGAAATTCGACTCAGTACTTCAAAACATTGACTCCATCCTCACATCGCTCCTGTCTGGCAGGAAAAACCTTGAAGTAGCAGCTAAAATAACAGCGAAAGAAATCTTTTCCAAAATGAGCTTTTCTTACATGTCAGCAATTATTTTCTAAGAGTAGGTGACACTTTTCTCAAACAGCTCAGCGTGTCCTCAAATCGAACTCTGCTGAAAATAACTTCAAAGAGAACTCCTGCTGGAGAGTGAGGTGTCTTTTGCAGTGTAAAATGAGAGAAAATGGAGAGATCTGGCTGAAGATAGATAGTATAGACTGATATAACCTGACTCTTGGGAATGGGAAACTGGAGGAAACTCCACACTGAAAGCCGGGAATCGAACCCAGGACCTTCCTGCGAGGCAGCAGCGCTAACCACTGACCACTGAGCCGCCACGCTGCTGCAGAATAAAACCACTACAACCGTTTTATTTCAGCCTTGAACTATGCTGTGTAATAAGTGATCATATGCAACTACCATGATCACTTATTACACAGCTTTGTTGAATACTCAATTCTGATTGGTCAATGAATCATAATTATATCTAATCATACCGTAACGCTCAGCTAACCGAGGTTAAACACTTTTCCAATACTACTAATTTTTTTGAAGAGCATGAAGCTTTTGATTAGTGTTCAGACGCTGAATGGAAATCATACTTGATTTGTTTACATTGCTATGGTTACAGTTCTGATACAGTGTAGCCATGGATGCTAGCTACAGATGTTGCTATGGTTACAGTTCTGATACATTGTAGCCATGGATGCTAGCTACAGATGTTGCTGTGGTTACAGTTCTGATACAGCGTAGCCATGGATGCTAGCTACAGATGTTGCTATGGTTACAGTCCTGATACAGTGTAGCCATGGATGCTAGCTATAGATGTTGCTATGGTTACAGTCCTGATACATTGTAGCCATGGATGCTAGCTACAGATGTTGCTGTGGTTACAGTTCTGATACAGCGTAGCCATGGATGCTAGCTACAGATGTTGCTATGGTTACAGTCCTGATACAGTGTAGCCATGGATGCTAGCTATAGATGTTGCTATGGAAGACGTGAAAGGCGTGCTGAGCAAACCTTCCCTGGATAGATTATTAAAGGTTATTAAGAGATAATTTTCCCGCATTTGGCTGGTGGCTGGTGTTCAGCCAGGTCCTCTTCCTGGGATTGGCCAACTGGCCGACTGCAGTGTAGCACTGCTGTCATTGGCTAGACCCCCTGCTGCATCCAATCAGCAGCGCTGTTGGACACAGAGTTTCAGAGAGCATTTGTCTGTGTGTGTGTGTGAGCATGTGTGTCTTTATTAATGTGTGTGCATGTAGATGTGTGTCTATATGTATATACACTGTATGTATGCTTACACCCTCAACGTGTATGTGCACTTGTGTGTGTGTGCAGTAACATTTCTCCCTTCCATTGTAAACTGTGCAGCTCTCTGGCACCTCCTCCCTGAACATTAGATGTGATATTAACTCACTTCCTGTGTTCTGATCTGCTGCTTCTGTGTTCCAGCGATCTGAACGGGAACAACCTGACCGTCATCAGCAAGACGGACTTCTCTGGTCTCAAACACCTCCGAGTGCTGTGAGTCTCACACGTCTACAATCATACACATTTAGATGAAACTCTCATCCAGAGCCATTTAGAAGGAATGACAAAATTAGGGAACAAACCTGTGGCCCTTTAGTTACGGGACAGTCTCTCTCTAACCACAGTAACTCATAAGTACTATGGAGAGGCAGATGGTTGATTTCACCAACATTAAAAAAGACTAACTAACTAACTAACTAACTAACTAACTAACAAAGTAACTAACTAAGTAACCAACTAACTAAGTCACTAACTAACACCAACTAACACTAACTAACTAACTAAGTCACTAACTAACACTGGTAACTAATATGGCCTGAAACACTAACTATTGGTGATGTATCTTAAGTCCACAAACTAGCTGCTGTATTTATGCCCACCTTTGATTGAAGTTCACGCCAGTCATCTGGCGGTTGTTGAAAGGCATTCTGGGAAAAGTAAGAAGTAATAGACGATGCAGGTTCAATAAACAATTTGATCACTAAATACCTCCTGAATGTGTTGAGCGTTACAGACAGACGAGATCCGACAGGAAGAGGATCTGAGTGTCTCGTCATCAGTCTTTTCCTGGTTTCTTCAGTAGTTTAGTTTGAGGTCTGGTGGGAACGTGGGAATCACAGACGTGACGCTGCTGAAAGCCAGAGGGCACAGAAGGATGTTAGCTCAGCGGTGACACATGAGCCACCCTGAGGTGCTCGTACGGTGTCACTGTCAGTCAGATTTACAACAGGGAGGGGTTTAGCCTTGACCTTTTGACCTGGAAACACAATGCCCCCTGGGAGAGGCTTGGCTAGCGGTGGTTTCTTGTGTTAGCCGGGAGATTTGGACGGTGGTGAGTGTCAGTGATGGACATGAGGTGTTAAGAGCAGGACATGATCGGAGCTAATAAGATCTCCGGAGGCCTGCTCAGGACAGATTAGACCAGTGGGAGCCTGGGGCACGTTGCTGTCAGGAAGGGATTGAATGTTACGCCACTAGTTTATGATGTGGAGGATTGTGGAGCGGATCTATCAAATATCCAGAGCCCAGGAGGGGCTGCAGGGCACAAGTCAACTAGACACACATACTTTCATTGGTTTGACTCACTTTCATTATTTTGTACACAATTGCACCTAATTTCATTTCATTCATAAAGAGTTCAATAACAAGTCCCCCCAGTTCAATTCAGCAAGTTTCAAAGTGATGACAGAACTAGTTGAATTTACTTGATTGCATTGATTCATTTTGTTTAAATAGCCTGATAATTTGTTTCATAAAGATATAGTTATTTGAAACAGACCTAAATAAGGTCTAATAGAGTCGTTGATCAAGTTTACTTCATTTTTACTTCTAATGCAAGAAAAGTATATATATATTTATATATATAGTATATACAGTATATATAAAACCTGTTTTATATTTGTTTTCTATATATATGCAGTAACAAGTTAATATTCCTTTACCATCAACTACTGTGCAACGTTTCCCTACAGGACGGCCACTCCCTGTCTGTCTGTCTGTCTGTCTGTCTGTCTGTCTGTCTGACAGGCCTTGGGCCAAAGAACTATTGATCAGGTTTTGGTGGTGATTTCCACCTTTAGATGATTGTAACTAATAGAGACTTGATTTGAGATCCTACGTGATGTTAAACTATTGATTTCAGGATGAATCATCCACCTATCTTGTTGATCTATTACCAAACCACAGATAAACAGTGGGGACTTATTGATTTATTGATTTAATGTGTTTGACTGTGTTTTTAATGCAGTCACCTGATGGAGAACCAGATCAGCAACGTTGAGAGAGGAGTGTTTGACGACCTGAAGGAGCTGGAGAGACTGTGAGCACACACACACACACACACACACACACACACACACACACTGCAAATGAGACAGAATATAATATCTGACTAGAATATTCTACTGTAAGTATTTAACACTAAGTTTTGTTTTTTGTATTTTCGTGTCCATCAGTCGCCTCAACAAGAACCGTCTCATCCAGCTTCCAGAGCTGCTGTTTCAGAAGAACGAAGCCCTGTCTCGACTGTGAGTAGATTCTGCCATATCCTCCGTCTACACAGCGAGCCTGCAGGTCCTGGAAGTCTTAAATGATATTATCTAAAGTCCAGTCATGCAGAACATAGTCTGATAGTTTACAGTTGTTTTGGTCTTATATTTCTAACTGGCATTAAAAGGTCCTAAAAGCCCCATCATCTTATACCCTGTACCCTAAAAGGACCTGAAGCAAAGTCAACCAAGTGGACTAGGTGATTTTCCATAGACAAGAGGGGACACGTCTTATATCAACTAAATGAAGCAAAAGATTGTGTTGAAAATCACCTGGCAGCACTCTCCGCTATATGAGATAAACCAGCTGATTTTCTCTGGTTTTCTCTC
>JAXDDX010000160.1:72500-80000 GCA_034670405.1 Hoplostethus atlanticus | reverse complement strand
AGCCACCTAGCCGCTAGTAAACCAGTGGGCGGTCCTGGTTAACTTCCACTTCGGCTCCATATTGTTGACATCAGTATATTTGGATCCTGTTTGTGGTGGTTTACTTTAGTTTAGTGTACTGTACTATATAGTTTAGTTTAGTTTAGTTTAGTTTAGTTTAGTTTAGTGTACTGTACTATATAGTTTAGTTTAGTTTAGTTTACTGTACTATATAGTTTAGTTTAGTTTAGTTTAGTTTAGTGTACTGTACTATATAGTTTAGTTTAGTTTAGTTTAGTTTAGTGTACTGTACTATATAGTTTAGCTTTAGTGTAGAGGAGCTGAAGCGAGGCTACTTTCATGCAGAATCTGGTTTATAATCCAGCTGTGAAGGTAAAAGCTTAATTTTAATCAAAAGCTTTCCAAGGCTTCAGATCAGCGCTACGCTGTCTTGGTCCAGAGGTTTCTTTGAAGCTGAAGCTGAAACAGAGTCTGAGCTCCTCTGGTTTGACCCTGACGTTAATGGAGTGTGTCTGAGGTCCTCCAGGTCCAGGTGTGTGTGTCCAGGTGTGTGTGTGTGTGTGTCACACACACACACACACACACACACATTCTCACTCTCACTCTCTCTCTCCATCCACAGTTTCTGGCTCTTTTGCTCTCAGGTGACGTAGCCCCGCCCCCTCTGGCGGCCATGTTGGAGGTCCTCAGCTCTGTGAACAGCTGATTGTGTTTCTGTCTCTGTATCTGTATCTGGTCAGCTAACCACCACTGTCTTGTTGTTAACACATCTGGTTAGCACACTAGCTAACGTATCTAGTAGAAGCTAGCGTTAGCAGTGGCTAGTAGTCCCATGTTAACAGTAACTAAACTAGCCTGCTGGCTAGTTAGCTAGCTACCAGTTTGTTCAGGTTAACTAGCTGACTCTTCTCCAGCTCCAACTCAGAGTGTTTTGGAGTAGAGACTAGGGCTAAAGACAAGACAGTTTACTGAGTCACAGTAACCTACATTTGGAGACAAATCTACCTGATCACACTGTTCACTTTTACTGAGGTGCCAAAGCCTCTATTGTTTATCTCTCTTTCTCTTGTATTGTACCTCTCTCTCTCTCTCTCTCTCTCTCCCCATCCTCCATCAGGAGGCCAGCCTGCCAGCCTCTGTATCCAGGGCACAGTTGACCCTCCCTGGGGTGGCAGGTTTCCGGCTGCTGGCCCCCAGGCCCTCTGGGCTGAAGGGAAAAACAACATTAAGATAAGGAGGAACCGGATTGAGATTAGTCAGGAACTAAGTGGTAATGGTGCGGATCAGCCTAGATGCCATTGGACATTTTACATTTAGGCCTATACACAGAGGGGAGATGATGATGAGGAAAGAGGAGAAGAAAGAAAAAGAAGAAGCAGGATGAAGTTGCTTCATACTGTAGATAGTTTAGTTTTAATCTAGTTCAGGAATGGTTTCCAAATCTGAAACATGTCAGAGAAACTACAGAGAGTAAAACAACCATGTGGACTCACTTCTCTCGTCCCGTTGGTTTCCATTAGTTTCCGTCGGTATGAAGCGTCAGGCTGTCCGGGTTACCCCTCGCTGCCATTTGGAGCCGCCAACATGTGAAGTTGCTGTGTGTCTATTTTGTGCTTCTACCAGCGTTGGGTTGGCCTCAGTGTGTCTGGACGGTACTTCCCCCTCCTGGCGCCCTATTTTATCTGATTCCCAGAAAATGCTTTGGCATCAGGGATCAATCGAGTTGACTTGGTTCTCTCTCTCTCTCTCTCTCTCTCTCTCTCTCTCTCTCTCTCTCTCTCTCTCTCAGGGATCTCAGTGAAAATGCCATCCAGGTGATCCCAAGGAGAGCTTTCAGAGGATCCACAGACCTCAAGAACCTGTGAGAGAAAAAAAATAGTCACTAACTGCTGTACTGCTGCACAGTAAAGACAGCACTGTCTGAATTCACCCAAACTAGTGGCTATATGGATTTACTATATAGTGAATAGTGAATGAGGGAACAAGTGACCGATTTCAGACAGCCATGATGGACTTGAGCCCATATATATATATATATGTATATGAATACATCCTATTTCTGTTTATTATTTATTCCTATTTTTATGTTATTTTAATGTAAAAAACATATTGTAGCTTGAAATGCTTTAAATAAAACTCTTTTTGGTGGGAAGCTTTGCTGTAGTTGAAGTAACTGGTAGCTTCCAGACTAGTAGCTTCCCCAGTAGTACTGCAGTACTGCTACCCGTGGTGCAATCAGGGACAGTCTGTCCAGTAGGACATCCCAGTACATGAACATTTTCTAATCCTGTCATTTCCCTGCCAGTCAGCTGGATAAGAACCAGATCAGCTGTATTGAGGAGGGGGCGTTTCGGGCTCTACGCACTCTGGAAGTACTGTGAGTATTTAGAAAAACAGTTTCAAATATATTAAGTATTTTTTAAAAATTCAAATTTTAAAAAAATCTCTCTCTTTCCCCCCATTTCTCTTTCCCTCCCCCTCTCTCTCTCTCTCTCTCTCTCTCTCTCTCCCTCTCTCCCTTTCTCTCTTTCCCTCCCTCTCTCGCTCTCTCTCTCTCCCTGTCTCTCTCTCTCTCTCTCTCTCCCTCTCTCTCTCTCTCTCTCCCTCTCTCTCTCTCTCTCTCTCTCTCTCTCTCTCTCCTAGCACGCTGAACAACAACAACATCAGCAGTATTCCAGTTTCCAGTTTCAACCACATGCCCAAACTCCGCACCTTGTGAGTCCCTCACCTCCTTTCACTACATTACCCAGAATGCCACAGTGTTTAGTCTGGCTACAGAACCACGCTGAGACATAAACAAATCAATGACACGGCCAGACACTAACAGTATTTGTTTCCTATTTTCTCCTCTCACCCCCATTATTTCCTTGTTCCATTTCCCTCCCTCCTTCCCTCCCTCCTTCCCGCCCTTCTTCCCTCTCTCCTTCCACCTCCTCCCTCCCTCCTTCCTCCCCTATATCCTCCCTCCTTTGTCCCAGTCGTCTCCACTCAAACTCTCTTCGTTGTGACTGCCACCTGGCCTGGTTGTCTCCCTGGCTGAGGCAGCGTCCGGCTCTGGGTCTGTACACCCAGTGCAGCGCCCCTCCCACCCTGAGGGGCCTCAACCTCGCCGAGCTGCATAAGAGCGACTTCGCCTGCTCAGGTACATCAGCTCAGCAGGGGGTCCTACTTTCTTAAAGGTGCAACTTGGAGCATTGTAACATCAATAAATCACAACCGCAATCAAATTTGAGACATTAGTGTAGTTACCGTAAATGAAGGAGAAGTCTGTCAGCCTCTACTAGCCTCTACCAGCCCGTCAGCCTCTACCAGCCTCTACCAGCCTCTACCAGCCTCTACCAGCCTGTCAGCCTCTACCAGCCTCTACCAGCCTCTACCAGCCTGTCAGCCTCCACCAGCCTCTACCAGCCTGTCAGCCTCTACCAGCCTCTACCAGCCTCTACCAGCCTGTCAGCCTCCACCAGCCTCTACCAGCCTCTACCAGCCTCTACCAGCCTGTCAGCCTCTACCAGCCTCTATTCTGCATTCTACATTGTGTCCACCGGGTCGATTGCTTTACGGCACAAAACAGGAAGAGGGCGCTGTTCTTCCAGCGCTAACGGAGCTAAAGATAAAGAGTTTCTGGAGACGGCAGATGGAGGAAGGAGAGAAAGGATGGCCAAACAGATGGCCAATCAGATTTGAAGGGTAGTACCTCTTTGGCTGCCCCTTTGGCTCCGCCCCTGGTCAAGATGATGTAATGCAGTATTATATATATATATAATGCATATATATAGTGATGGTCTTGTCAGAACAGACATTCTTAATAATTTGCACCTTGCGCTAAGAATGAAATTTAACTATTCTTTATTGTACTTTGGGGCCGACCCCCTGGATCACTCTCAAGGGCCCCCTGTGGGTCCCCGGCCCTCACTATGGAATCCACTGCAGTAACCTAGTAAAACAGGGGTCAAAGGGCATATGGTTCGGTTGGAGGGTCACAGAGAGGGAAGGAGGTTAATCCTGATGTCAGGTCTGAAGGACTTGGTCCATGGTTTCAATGAGGAAAGCTAATAATGCTTACAAGCCATTTCAGGGAAGCTAAAGAACGTTGCTTCTTCTTTTAAGGCAACGGCGGCAGTGCGTTTGTTCAGCCGTGCAGCCTGGCGTCAGGCTCCTGCCCTCCCATGTGTTCCTGCAGTAACAACATTGTGGACTGTCGAGGGAGGGGCCTCACCGCCATCCCCGCCCACCTCCCTGAAGCCATGACCGAGATGTGAGTACCCGAGAGAAACAGGTTGTACATTTACACTTTCATTGTATCTGACACTCTCATCCAGAGCAGCGTACATTGGAGTTCAACTGTAGAGTGAGCTTCAATTCCTGGATCACCAATATCACATGCAACCAGAGTGAGGAGAGCAGGATATTTTTGTGTGTGCTAGGAATAAAGAAAGAGCTGAGGAGAGTTTACAGCCTACAATGGTAGATGATGAGTAATTCAGCTGTTCTGACTGGATCATTCCAGCCCTACATGTAGACCATGTAGGGCTGGACCATGGCCTGGAGGTATGGGGGTGTAGGACTGGAGCACGGTTTGGAGGTATGGGGGTCTAGGACTGGACCATGGTCTCGAGGTATGGGGGTGTAGGGCTGGACCATGGTTTGGCGGTATGGGGGTGTAGGGCTGGACCATGGTCTGGAGGTATGGGGGTGTAGGGCTGGACCATGGTTTGGCGGTATGGGGGTGTAGGGCTGGACCATGGTCTGGAGGTATGGGGGTGTAGGGCTGGACCATGGTCTGGAGGTATGGGGGTGTAGGACTGGACCATAACCTGGAGGTATGGGGGTGTAGGACTGGACCGTGGTCTGGAGGTATGGGGGTGTAGGACTGGAACATGTTCTGGAGGTATGGGGTGTAGGGCTGGACCATGGCCTGGAGGTATGGGGGTGTAGGACTGGACCATAACCTGGAGGTATGGGGGTGTAGGACTGGACCGTGGTCTGGAGGTATGGGGGTGTAGGACTGGACCGTGGTCTTGAGGTATTGGGGTGTAGGACTGGAACATGGTCTGGAGGTATGGGGGTGTAGGACTGGACCTTGGCCTGGAGCTATGGGGGTGTAGGACTGGACCATAACCTGGAGGTATGGGGGTGTAGGACTGGACCATAACCTGGAGGTATGGGGGTGTAGGGCTGGACCATAACCTGGAGGTATGGAGGTGTAGGACTGGACCATGGCCTGGAGGTATGGGGGTGTAGGACTGGACCATAACCTGGAGGTATGGAGGTGTAGGATGGGACCATGGCCTGGAGGTATGGGGGTGTAGGGCTGGACCATAACCTGGAGGTATGGGGGTGTAGGGCTGGACCGTGGCCTGGAGGTATGGGGGTGTAGGGCTGGACCGTGGCATGGAGGTATGGGGGTGTAGGACTGGACCGTGGCCTGGAGGTATGAGGGTGTAGGACTGGACCGTGGCCTGGAGGTATCGGGGTGTAGGGCTGGACCGTGGCCTGGAGGTATGGGGGTGTAGGGCTGGACCGTGGCATGGAGGTATGGGGGTGTAGGGCTGGACCATGGTCTGGAGGTATGGGGGTGTAGGACTGGACCATAACCTGGAGGTATGGGGGTGTAGGACTGGACCGTGGTCTGGAGGTATGGGGGTGTAGGACTGGAACATGTTCTGGAGGTATGGGGTGTAGGGCTGGACCATGGCCTGGAGGTATGGGGGTGTAGGACTGGACCATAACCTGGAGGTATGGGGGTGTAGGACTGGACCGTGGTCTGGAGGTATGGGGGTGTAGGACTGGACCGTGGTCTTGAGGTATTGGGGTGTAGGACTGGAACATGGTCTGGAGGTATGGGGGTGTAGGACTGGACCTTGGCCTGGAGCTATGGGGGTGTAGGACTGGACCATAACCTGGAGGTATGGGGGTGTAGGACTGGACCATAACCTGGAGGTATGGGGGTGTAGGGCTGGACCATGGCCTGGAGGTATGGGGGTGTAGGACTGGACCATAACCTGGAGGTATGGGGGTGTAGGACTGGACCGTGGTCTGGAGGTATGGGGGTGTAGGACTGGACCGTCGTCTGGAGGTATGGGGGTGTAGGGCTGGACCATGGCCTCGAGGTATGGGGGTGTAGGGCTGGACCACGGTTTGGCGGTATGGGGGACCATAACCTGGAGGTATGGGGGTGTGGGACTGGACCGTGGTCTTGAGGTATCGGGGTGTAGGACTGGAACATGGTCTGGAGGTATGGGGGTGTAGGACGGGACCCTGGCCTGGAGGTATGGGGGTGTAGGGCTGGACCGTGGCCTGGAGGTATGGGGATGTAGGGCTGGACCATGGCATGGAGGTATGGGGGTGTAGGGCTGGACCATGGCATGGAGGTATGGGGGTGTAGGGCTGGACCGTGGCATGGATGTATGGGGGTGTAGGACTGGACCGTGGCCTGGAGGTATGGGGGTGTAGGACTGGACCGTGGCCTGGAGGTATGGGGTGTAGGACTGGACCGTGGCCTGGAGGTATGGGGGTGTAGGACTGAGTAAAGAAGCGATGAGGTCACTGTTCAACTAACAACAATGCCCAACGTCTTGAGGTGCAGCAGCCTTTATTTAGCGCCCCAGCAGTGAGACTGTGATCAATAAAGTATCTGGGTCCCCTGGTGAGCGCCAACAGACCACAGCACCATTATTGCAGCTGGTTGATTATGGGATACTTACAGTAACACCCTCTAAATCCTGCAGTCAGTAGCACGACAGGGCAGCTAATCGCGGCGGGTGGTAACTTGGACGGGTCTAACCGATGGATTGTACAGACTATTACATGTGCTCTGTATTGCAGCCAGTATGTCTGATGTTCCAGTGTGTGTTCCAGCGGCGGGCTTGGCGAGCTCGCCGCTGGAACACAGCACAGATATGGACTGACGTCTGATGTGAAGGCTGGATGGTGTGAGACATTCATGCAAAACCCCGATAAAACGGTCCAGGCAGCGCGACATGATACGATGCAGTTTCATTGATTACATATTTATTGTAAAAGCTGGTCGATGCTACACTGGTTGTTTATGGGAAGCCCGTAACCTGAGCTGATTCTGATGGGATCCATTTTTATCAGATTCCACACAAGTAGAATAGAATATGTTCCTGGGTTTCAAGTTGTTTTGAAATTCAGTTTCAGAGGCTTTTCCACCCTGACAGGAATACAGTTGGCATTAATGTGGCCAAATTTAAAGATATTGAATATTGGCACAAAATATTGGCTACCCGCAGCATCAATAGAAAAAAAAGATTGGTTTTGGCTTTCAAAGTCCTGTATCAGTTGAGTGCTGGAGTGGATTGCACACTGCGAATCATCACCAATAAATATCACAAATGAAAAGTAACAAGACAAAAGTCCAAGTTGGTTTTAATTCTGAGATGTTAGATATCAAATGTCTTCAGAGTTCATGTTGCCTGGTTGTGGTGACGACTGTTGAAGTTTGGATGGAAACTGCAGACGGGACGTCCAGCTGATGGA
>JAXDDX010000160.1:47500-50000 GCA_034670405.1 Hoplostethus atlanticus | reverse complement strand
ACAGGTGGGGAGACAGCAAGACGCCTGACTGACAGACAGGTGGAGAGACAGGTGGAGAGACAGCAAGACGCCTGACTGACAGACAGGTGGAGAGACAGGTGGAGAGACAGCAAGACGCCTGACTGACAGACAGGTGGGGAGACAGCAACACGCCTGACTTCAGCATGTTGTGACCTGTCGCCCCCTACAGGGCCCCCAGTGCCACTGCCAACCAGGCTGGACAGGACAACACTGTGACCAGCCAATAGCAGGAGGCCTTACTGGAGCAGTGCCACTAGATGTTGTCACCATGGCGACAGAGGCCAACCCATGTCAAGGCAACAAGTTAGTGTTTTGTTTTGTCGTGGCGTCTGAGGACATCATGATGTGATGTGTTGCTGTGCAGAGAGTCCTCATGCACTTGTAGTTTCTATTTGATTTCATTCTTTTCCACTGAGCTCTAGACGTCTTTTCACTCTGCTTCATCTCACATGATGTTCTTTAATGTTCCTGGAGGTTTCTTCACCCTATGTAGCCTCGTAACAACACATTATGCATTATAATGCGGTGTTATTACATGTTACAAGCCTCATTTCAGCCTGGATGCTGATTCCTTATCTTGCTCTGTGCCAAAGCTGGCCAAGGACAAGATCTTCAGCATGATACCATACAAGCTAGCTCAGCATGATACCATAATGAGTCTTCCTTGTCCTCTGGTTTTCCAGTATATTCCACGTCGACTAGTGTTGTGATGCACACACACAGTCAGTTGTCAAACCAACCATGCTGATCATCCATACAGAATGCCTCAGGACGGATAGAAACCATTTTCACATTTCCGAGTGGAAGAGGAAAATTATTATTGGGTGATGAGTGGACGTATCATGTGCAGTCACGCTCTCCACTATCCTGTTAGGTGTCAGGGAGCTTCAGTTAGCAACCGATCATCCTGTTTGCTGATGATTGTGCAGTTTTTGTGACTGATGGTGCATCAGTTCAACCTGAGCAGTTTTATGTTGATTATCCATTTAAAAGGCATCTAAATGGTTCACAGCTGTTTATGCATTGATTAAATATGTTGTCATGTGTTTGCTGCTTGGTCTAAAACTGGTTTGGGCATCAAGTCTTTGGCCTCTTTGAAGCTGTTAGCTGCCTTGTTGCTTTTTAAACCCACATATAAAAGTGCTGATTGTCAGGTCTCTTTTAAAGCTGACACCTATTGCTAACTGGCATTCAGCTTAGCATCAGCATAGCTTAGACTCACCTGTGGTGTAACTGCCTTTAGAATTGTGATTTACTTCAAATTTACTTCAAAAAGTCTTGTGGTGTTTCCATTTGCGTGTTTTGACCCAATTCCTGTCTCTTCGCTCATACCTTCTCCTCTGTCTTTCCTACTGCCTCTCTCTCTCTCTCTCTCGTCTCATCTCTTCCTCTCTTTCTGTTCTCTAGGTGTGTGAAGGGTGTGTGTATGGCGTTGGACGTACAGTCGTATCGCTGCGACTGTGAGGAAGGATACAGCGGTGCCCTCTGTCACCTGCAGGGGGAGCCGGCGGGGGCAGCGGGTAAATGCCAGGGGCTGCAGTGCCAGCATGGTCGATGCCAGGAGACGGAGGAAGGACAACGCTGCATCTGTGACCAAGGATTCACTGGAGAGAACTGTGACACAGGTGAGAGGTCATTTCTATAGTTCATTCAGGCTGCGTTCACAGCCAGCATGTTCTGGTGGGTTTATTAACCTCTGCAGCGTTTCCTCCTCTAGCTGGTTGGTCTCCAGGTGAGAACAACAACATTCACCAGATAACCGACGAGATGCCTGAAAACGTCTCAGTCCTCTAACAAGAGAACACAAGGCATTATGGGTAGAAGAGAACTGTGGTGGTTCGTTAGGAGAGAGAACGGGATCCAACCAGCTACAGGAAACCACCCCAGAACACAAGGCATTATGGGTAGAAGAGAACTGTGGTGGTTCGTTAGGAGAGAGAACGGGATCCAACCAGCTACAGGAAACCACCCCGAAACACAAGGCATTATGGGTAGAAGGAGACTTGGAAAGCCTAGCATAACAAAATGAAGCAAGGGCAAACCGTAGTCTGGAAGAGAGGCTTTAACCTGGAACTGCACCGGCTGCTTTTTCTCATTTCTTGGGGTCTATAAAAAACATCTGCCAATTTATTTTTTTCAGAAAAAATGTTTAAAACCATTTTAAATCATTTATATTGCAGCGCTTCTCCCCCACCTAAAAATGTAAAGCTTCCAACGGCTCAGCGATGGAGGACGGTTGTCTTTCTGAACCCAGCAGCCTCCCTGTATGTGACGTGGCGTTTTTTTGTCGCCCTCAGAGTCGCCGTGTAGAGGCGAGGCGGTGAGGGATTTCCACCGGCTGCAGCGTGGCGTTGCCCTCTGCCAGACCTCCAAGTCTTTCTCCTGGGTGGAATGCCGCGGCCGGTGCCAGGCGGGAACGGAGCCGGGCGCCGCCGCCGCCCCGTGCTGCGCCCCCCTGAGGGTCCGACGCAGGAGGCTG
>JAXDDX010000160.1:12500-42500 GCA_034670405.1 Hoplostethus atlanticus | reverse complement strand
CGAGGCCGTCCTGTAACCAAAAGGTCACAGCATTGACCCCGGTCCTATCTGAGCCAGTGAGCTGAGCCCTCTCTGGATAAGAGTGTCACTGAAATGCCTAAAACGTAAAATGTAAATCCTCCCTTGATGCATTAAACCATCCTCATCCTCATCCTCATCCTCAGGCTTACAGTCTCTGTGTTTCAAAGACTTTTTAACCTGCATTACTGCAGTAAATGTCCCAGATGGAGAACGGCCGCCTGCTAGCATGAAAACATACAGTGATGCGTGAACATCACTGAATGTGCATATACTGAGATTTAGGTACACACACACACACACACACACACACACGTTATTTCATGCCTACAGTAAACAGCAATTTAAATATCTGTGTAATAAAGAAACGACAGGAAGAGAAAATGAGGTCAGGCAGCAGAGACTCAAACTCCTCAACACAAATTCTCTCACAGATATAGTTCATGTGCTAACACACACACACACACACACACACACACACACACACACACTTCTAAAGAGGGAGCCCTTTTGGAGCCTTAGGCACAGTGTGAGAAATAAATATTTGATAGGAGGATGACCTACTTCCTGTGCCCTGAAAAGTTATTTGTCTTTTTCCGCCTCCCTCCACCGCCGAGGCCTCGTTCTCCAGGCCTGAAGCAGAGAACCAGATTCAAAGAGAGAGAGACAGAGAGAGAGAGAGAGAGAGAGAGAGAGAGAGAGAGAGAGACAGTTATGTAAAGAGAGAGAGAGAGAAACAGAAAGACAGGATTACAGGGGAGGAGGAGAAGGAGAAAAGAGCAGATTGTATATTTAGTTTTACAAACATTTCTCGGAGGCGGAGCTGCTCTGGAGGCAGGGATCATCTCATTGGTTGAGTTAAACCTCAGTGGGCGGAGCCAAAGAACCACAGTAAGGTTAAGTGAGAAAGGTGAGGGAGCTAGTGCTTGTATATTTTGCGCTCTGAAGAACTGTGGGTCTTTGGCTCCGCCCACTGAGGTTTAACTCAACCAATGAGATTATCTCTACCTCCGGAGCAGCTCCGCCTTCGATCCTGCCTAGAATCTGCAAAAAAGGAAGAATGCTGCCCAGAAAGATCGACCCTGTTCTGTTATAAAACTGTTGACAACATTTATATCGCCTCCTCCTCCTCGTCCACTGGGAGAATCAAAAGATGCTTCACGACTTTTGTTCTAAAATGTGATCGTCATTTGAAAAAAGTGAAACCTATTCTGACAAAATGAGTGACTTAAGTCCTTCGGTGACAAAATGACAATGAGTGAGTGTCGCCGCTCACGCTAACTACCCAGTTCTTCTTCTATTGAAATGTAAAACACATCACTTCCTGTCTCCACTCCAGAGGGTTTCTCCCAGGAAAGACCTACCTGACACCGGATGTTGAGAGCAGCAGATGGAGAAGCTTCCTGACCTGCTGGAGGTTGATGATGTTGAGGTCCAGAGATCAGAGAGAGGATATATGGTCTTTAGGAAATAAACACGTATTTACAGAGAAAGGAGTGGATTGGGTCTGTTAGTGAAGAGGATGCTCTTTACTTCCTGGTTGCTCCCTCAGAGGGGCGGTGCTTAACCTTTCCTGACCTTCAGCTGTCTGTCAGTCTGTCTCCCAGGAGCAACGCAGTTCAATCTGCAGTTAAACTCACATCACATCACTGAGACACATCACACACACATAAACACACTCACAAGTATGCACACACACACACACACACACACACACACAGTCCTGCAGCTTCAGCTTCATTCAGCTTTTATAGCCTTCAGCTAATAGAAACAGGACGTTACAGGAGAGAACAGATTAAAACACGGACAACGTGACGTTATTTTCACAACAAAATTTATTAGAAGAATAGTGGTTTTGAAAAGAAGGTTCTAGCATCCAGTGAATACTACCTTACACAACATTACAGCTGAAATGTGTGGCAAAAATGGCGATTTCTTTTACCAAATTGAATATAACATAACCAGTAAAATATTTTACACATGCACAAAGACAGATCTAATCAGTGTCGCCTGACATTCAATGCAAAATAAAGTAAAAAAAATGACCACAGGAAATCAAATAATTTTTAATCTTTTTTTGTCAAAAAAATCACAGACATTATGAGACAGTTTATTATTCATCCGCCCAATCAGAAAATCAGATTTTGCATTCAAAACAGGGAGAGAGAAAAAAATAGTGCAATCAATCAAACTAAAACCAATTATTGTGATCCTCGTTAAGTGCTCATTTACACGGACATCGATCATATAAGCCTAGAAGAATAAAAGTCCAACTCACAAGGTACAAAATAAAGAACCAAAACAAAAAAATTAGTGTACATAAATAAAACTACAATATGAGAAAAATATTTTTTTTAAATTATACAATTTCTTGTCAAACTGTAAACAGTAGATATTGAAAAAATGAGGTTTATCGGGGTATTTGGAGAACCTGTGTGTGTGTGAGGTACAGTCCAGGTGGGACTAGACCGAGAAGGGGGGCTTGGGGCGTCCTGAGCATTGGCACAGCGCCCCCTAGGGCCCGTCTGGACTGGAGGAATGAGGTATATCGTCAAACCCAAAACAATCTCAGCGGAAAGAGGAAAGCCCAGCAGACCCTGAGGCGGCGCGTCAAGCCACCCGAGGTGAGATTACAAGAGTTAGAAACCCAAGCAGGACAAACTCAAGCGAAGAAGAGCTTTGTTCTTCTACCCAAACCAGAGTCCGATGCCCTGGACGAGACTTCCTGTGTCTACCCATGTAGTCTGTATCCAACTGAACCAGGACTATCCCGATCACAAGCATCACAATCCAAACACCAGGAATGTTTAAAGCGTTTAAGAGTTCATAAGAGCAAAATATGAAATACAAGAGTCTTTACACAGTTCTCACCAAAATTCACCAATTTGATTGTTGTACGAGGTACAAATATGCAAAATGGAGGCAATCCAAAACACTCCTGTCATCCAGAACAGGCCAACAGACGGTTTACAGGGGTCGGGGTCTTCAGAGGATCCCAAAACCCCAAAGCGACGTTCAGGTTCCAGCCAACCGTAGGAGAACATCGAACGAGAAACAAGCCTCTCGTGAGTTCACTGACTACACTTTCACCATGGAAGGAATTCCTTGAGCCGACTGCTCCCGCTGGTTTCTCTCCCATACAGGTTTCCTGGTTTCCCATGGGGTGAGAGAGGCTTACAAGGTCTTCCCTGAAGCTTGATAAGAAATGAAGGCGGACCTGTCACATTCCTCGGTGTTGTGTGTAGAAGAACATTAGCTAGTACTTAAACCAGACAGATACCTGGATGTGGCTTTCTGGAGCTGCAACCCTTTCAAACGAGCGTATGAAGGATTTGTGGATGCTGAAAACAAATTCTAAATTCAGATTCAAGCCATTCCAAAGCCTCGCTGCTGTTTTGTGCACTTGTATAAAATGGATCTTCACCTGACTTGAGTCACCGTCACGATGGTGCAATGCAGCCACACAATGACTGGTGCTTTCGTTGACGCTTGGCGCAGAATAAACCTCGGGGCCTGAGGCAAGTAGAACAGAAAGCAGAACTCAGCGGTCCTGAACCGAGCAGACATTCATGAAATACTAAACGATCCAGAGATCGAAAATAGAAGAGACAGGAAAGGGTCGAAAGAAAAGCAAGGCTAACGGTGGAATGATAAACCGAGAATCTGAGGGCGGAAAGTTAGCTTCTGATCGGTGAGAACTTCGGCAGTAATTTTCATCGTCATAGGAACAGGCTAACGAAAAGAAACCACAGGTAAGGTGTGATCACTGCTAGGCCTCCGTGTAGATTAAGTACCTGAATAAGAGTGAGAGCAGTGTTGTCTAGAGTCCCTGAGGGTGTCTGGGTAATGTAGTTTGGGTCTGTAGGACGCCGAGAGAGAGAGGCATCCTTTCCTACAGACAGCCGGATACGTTCAGAGACGCAACGCTTCAAACTGGTACATGTTCCATTGAGTTACTATAAGAGCACAGGTAGATTGACGTTCCTAAGAAACAGCTCTGAGGCTGCAATATGGTTGAAGAACAACAGAGGGAAATCAAAAGAGCAAGTTTTTCACATTATTTCTTACAGCCACGCAGATTCACACTCATACACTCTTTTTTTGTTACTTTACACAAGGAAAAAAATGATTGCAAAAGAGCTTTAGCCAAAAACCACTACGAAAGCTGTTGCAGTGACAAACAAACACCTTAGGTGCTCCTCCTCCTTCTCAGGAAAGGGATTTTTTTCTCAGGGGCAATATTTCATATTCAAAACATCGGAATCCTGTGGACGTCCAAAAAAGCGCTTTCAGATGAACCAGCCTCAACAGGAGGACTGATACGAGGTATGTACACCAGCATGCAAAAATATCGAGGGTCGACATCCACAAAACCGTCCGTCACTCCCTGCAAAGCTTGAGGGAGATCTGTTTCTCTACTGACGACACTGTCTGTTGTCCTGCAAAGAGCCTGTACAGTCCTAGCACCCCCCCCCCCCCCCCATTTAATCTTTAATTTTCAGGACAGAAAAACACACTAACCGTTCCACAGTGCCTTCAATATACAGTCCACCTCGCCTGAGAAAAAGTCAGGCAAGTGTTGATGGGTAAAGCAGTTCTATATACAACCAACCTGAAGACACCCCCCCCCCCCCCCCCCACCACCACCGTGACTCTCCTGTCCAAGTCATTTTCATAAATATACTGTCTTTACAGCGTCCATTTTAGAAAAACCCGCCCATCCCCCTTTCACAGAATCAGGCTTGAAAAGACTACAACTACACTAGTTCCTAGCTCCACGACTACTTCTGTTAACGAAAACTCAAGGCGCCCCGCCCCTTTGCCCTATGCTACATCATGGGGAAATACAAGCGAGAACAGAGTAAGAAACCAACACCAAAGCAACAGAGTGAGAGTGATTTTACCAACATACTGCACTGGACTTCTGTTTGTTTCCCTGAATCATCGATGGAAAAGGTGCATCCTTTTCCTTTTCAAGATAAAGTACATGACATTAGAGATTTGTATATACATATGCATTTGTGTCTGTGTGGGGCTTGTATAGGTATATCTATGTGCACATATAGAGTATTTCTTATTCTTAAATATGTATAGTTAAATTAGAGGTTAGTTGTGTTTGAGTTTTTTTACATTCAGTTTTTAACAATAAGAGTAGTAAGTAGATAAAGACGAGGTATGTAAAGGAGCGATGTGGGGACTGAGTGGTTTCAAGTGTGCCACGCATCGGCCTTCAATCTTTGAGCAAACCCACTTTAAAAACTCAAAGACAGGAGAGAAAAATTCATCAAAACCCCGTTTCACCTGGGCTTGAAAGAGAAAAGGTCTGTTGGGTGTAAGTCCTCTGAGTTGTTGGGAAATTACAAATGTGGAGTATCGACCGTCCTCGAGTCTTTTCAGACGAGCACGAGGGGGTCGGCGAAAGGTAAAGACCAACAATGTTCACAGAGCGAAGACAGACCAACGAGAGTGTGAAACTTAACAGCAGAAAAAGCGATGGGACCTCCACTGAGCGCTACACACTGCATGGCAAAAAAAACAACAAGGACGAGAGACAGGAAATGTGAAAACCCTAGAGACGAGCGTTGATGGACGGGATCTAACAATACGTGGAGGTTGTCAAGGTTATATGGATTTCTTTTCTGAGGTATTCTGTGTTGTACGTTTTTTTTTTTCTTTTTCTTCTTCTTCTTCTTTACATTGTTGCACACCAACAAACACCAAGATGGAAAATATGACCAAAGAAAGACAGCCGAGGTTATTTCCCCAAACCCAGATTGAATCGAGGTGCCTGGGACTCAAGCCCCTCCCCTTCGTTTGGCTTTCGGGAAAACAACTCTGCGGTCCTGTAAGTCAGATCTCCAGAGGACTAATGGGCTCTCAGGTGAGTATTTCACCATTACAATCCTTGCTGTTTATAAAGCACTGAAAAAAAGATATTTGGCAGAAATCAATGTACAGAATTCGTCACACAAAAAGGCCTTTCCAAGACCCTTGAATGTTCATGAGTGGATGTCAACTTTGGCCAGATGAGTGTGGAGCGTTCTTAAGAGTTATAAGAGTTTCCAGTTTTTTGCAGCCTGAATTGTGAGTACATTAGACATCTAACCTCCTCTGCTGTTTGACACAACATCTATCTCACCTGCCATCCTTCCTCGCTGAGGACTGAACTCCGATATCCGCTCGCTGACTGCCGGTCTGTCTGACCCGACTATCGATCCTGCTCATGAGCCAGCGCTGCTCTTCAGCTCGACTATAAATACACTGGCTGGTGTAGTATCTGCATGTAGTGTAGGCTTGACAATTGGAAAGCAAAATAGAGAATGCAAAAGGCATGTGGTTGTCGAAGAAACCAAAGACAGACGGTAAAAAGCTACAGAAGAACACAGCAATGCACTGGCAATTCCAACAAAACAACCCCGCGTGTTAGCTCTTTTTTTTTTCTTTTTCGTTTTTAAACACAGAAACCTAAAAGTCCCAGCCTGCCCACACCCCCTGAACACCCCCCCCCCCCACACACAAGAGATCAGAGACATCATACAACATTAACAACCAAACCTTTAAAATATTGAGTCTCTTTTGTGGAGAGAGTTCATGAAAGTTTCAACAAGACTGAAATATTAACCAACTGCCAAAGTAAATTTATAATCATGTATCATTTTTTTTCCTTTAATATTGCAGAAGACGATGACCCCCCCGCTGCAGAAACATCTCAAAGCCCATCTTAAAAAAGCTGCAATGTGACAGCAAGTTCCTCAACAGGGTTCAATACATCGTTTAATCATAGCAAGTGACGATAAAATCAAACATCTACAGAGAGGCGTGGAAGGGGATGCGTGTCCGCCGGACGACCACGCCGCCCTGCCGTCAGAGCAGCAACATGCCGTTTCACACTTTTGAGTGACAGGGCAATCAAGACCTGACACGTTTCAGAAGGAAAAGAGGAGACCGTGATGGTCAACGGACAATCAGAGGATGCTGTCTTCGAGGACCGCCAGTGGGTGGCATGACGAATCATATCCCGTCAGCTCTGCAGGCATTTCACTTCCATCAGCACCCGTCCAGCCCAGCCGACCTCACGTCAAAAAGTTTAAGGCCTGGGAATGCTTTCGAAATGCTAGCAATGGCACGTCGCTGACAACTAAAACCAACCGGAAAACAGACAACGCCTCTTTTTCTGATCAGCTTTGAGTCATTGGCTGACTCTGGAGCAGTCGGTGCCTTAGAGATCCCTGCTGGCAAGTCCTCACGACAGCCTGAGGTAGCAGAAACAAGAGAGACCATCTCAGAGACGAGCAGAGCGAAGACTTCAACAGTCACCTAGCGATTCACACATTCACACAGTCACCCGGACACTCAGACGGCCCGACGCCCGTGAACGCACTCACACGGATAAAAACAAGAGAGACAGATAGAGAAAGAGGTGCCTTCGCATCAGTCCTCTTCTCTGTAAATCAGCTGGAAGAGGAGGACGTGACAGGAGAGGATGAAGGACTTTCTGAGAACATATTCGTTGCCAGTGTCGGACAAAGAGTTTGTATAAATATCACATCTTCATCTTCCGTCTTTCAAAAGAAGATGCATCGGAACAAGAAGGACAAAGCATTAAGATCAGAAGCAGTCGGTTGTGGTTGTTTCTCTGCTGAATTCGGACCTGAGAGCATCAGACCAGCTGGTCCATGTGTTTGGCTCTGAAGGGCCAGACATGCCTCACCGCGGGAATGATGCCGCAAGATTGTCATGGCAACACACAAGGGCACCCCAATGAAACGCTATCACCGAGCGTTTTGATCAGATGTGTTTCAGCCACCCCCGGCTTTCTAAATTTCCTTTTTAATCCGCACATTAGGTTCGATACTGGCGTCCCTAATCCGCTGCTCTCTAAGAGGAATTTCAGATGAACTGCGTCACCTTTTAATCGTGCATGACATGCACTGGAGTAAGGGTAGTGTGTGTGTCGACGTGCGAGTGTGTGTGCGAAGTGAATTTCAGCATTGTTCCAGTAAAAGCCTGCTGTTTAACCGCGGCGTGGGGGTGGGGACGGCGACCTTCAGCGGCCTTTATTCTTCTCTACTTCACTTAGATTTCATCCTCGCACTCCTATCCACCTCCTCAGACTGTCTGCTGTCTGTCTCTGCCGTCTGTCTGTCTGTCTGCCGTCTGTACGGAGGGGTGAGACGGGTACCGCGGGCTCGCCGGAGGTGGGAACAGCGAGTGTGAGAAAATGTCTTCCTGTGAGCCTTTCACAGCACGACATAATCACAGGGGTGGAAATGTAAGCCAACAAATTTGACCTAAATCTCTTGTGACATTTTGCTTCGGCGAAAGAATGCTGTTCTTGAAGAAATCGCTCTCTGATTTCACATGGGTGGTTAGATTAGGATTAGGAAACCGACCCTTGATGATTAGATTTGTGATTAGAGTCCGCAAAAGGCACTCCTGATGCCACTGATTGAAGAACAACAAAGATCATCTATTACTGCCGGCTGCATGATCAGTTTGAACGTGAGGATGGAATTAAAGGGAGATCCAGTTAGTGAGCAGATTAACAGACTGAAATTAATTCATTTACAATTCCTCTTAATTGGAGATTACAGTGGGAATATGTCAAAGGAGGAGGAGATTCCCACTGAAGTTTCTCATTCAATCTCTAAAATATACAGGGTCCCGTTTAAAAACCACCATGATTTGTTTCTATTTTGTGCTATCTATGATTTGTGACAGCGTAAAATATTACAGCCTAATTCTGATTTAGTTTGCAGCATTTTCTTACAACCCAGGAGGAGTGATGCCGACGTGTCACCATCCTGAAGGGAAGCTGCTTCAAGAGCCTCCAGCGTCGCCCATCCTGCCTGCTGTAGTACAACATGATGGCAGGCAGGCCCGGCGTCGCCAAGCTGTCAACCAGACCAGGAGGGTTTCATGGTGGAGGACTCGAGAGTCCAGTGCTGCGCAGAGGAAAACACATTTGGAGAAAACGCAAATGTGCTTTTTTTCTCTTGCTGCCAAATTTGTGGCGATGTTGAACGTGTACCGGGGTGGCGGTTGTGTTGATCGCTGCAGGTCGGCATCGTTCACGAGGCGTGTCTGGCCTTTCAGATCCATACTCAACTCGGCTCTCAGCGACAGACTGCTAGTGAGCGACGGTTTCTCACATCTCCACAAATGCTTTGACATTTACAAGACTTGGCGTAGAAGAGATGCACGTTATCACAAATCTTTTAGCTTTGACAGTTAAAAAAACAACAACAACAACAACAACAACAACAACAGGGAAACAAAGCTTACAGCACACAAGGTGGCATGACATGTACCTGTCACAGACTCAGCACAGAGAATTAAGCCACAAACTGATTGGAATAATAAAAAAAAATAATAAAAAGAAGTACAAAAAAAGGTATTTTCGCATCAGAGAGAAGTAGTCCTCTCGGGGTGGTAGTTAAGGATAGTTAAGGATAAGATACACAAGTCAGTAAAAGGAGTCAAACCAAACCAAGCGGTTTTCACGGAGGCGGTGCCTTCAGGGTCCCAGTGTGCCTGATCAAAATCACCCAGCAGGGCTGATGTGCTGCAGGACCAAACACACCCACCTGCAGACTCCCAGCTTCACTACTGTACATATAACCCGCCTACACAATGTGGCTACCTGATGAGGAGGGACTGTGTGTGTGTGTGTGTGTGTGTGTGTGTGTGTGTGTGTGTGTGTCCTATCTATACTCTTGTGTGCTATGCTCTTCCAAGGCTGTATGTGCTAGAGAGAATACAGCGTTGTATTCAGAGAAACCTGGCTTCTGGCTTTTAGAGAATTCTCTTTTCTTTTTTTTTAAGAAAACAAAGAGAGGAAAAGAAGATGCCATCGTAAATAACAACAGTACGAAGAACGACAACGAGAACAACAGTGAATTCAAAAAACTGCTTCCATCAGTTACATCTAAAAATCTGGAAACGAGCCGTACTAAAAATCCTGATTTATCTTTGTGTGTGTGTGTGTGTGTGTGTGTGTGTGTTTCTAATGTACAATCAGCTGCTTTGAAGTGGTCGGACCTGAGGTATAAATGACAACCAGATATGCAGCGTGACGGAAAAATAAAAACAAGAAGAAATCTCTCCGGAGAGAGGAGCATGGCAATCACATACATCTGGTTCTTTCTGTCCTGGTGCAGCATCACGCACCACCCAAACCAAATGGCACGTCATGTGGCGTCTAGAAAGTGAGGTTACAGTAGTTGCTGTTTTCTTTTTCTTCTTTTAACATGTTCATGACAATCTCTCACTCACACGTCAGAAGAGAAAAAAACAATAGAAATAAAAACCAGCCTGGAAAATAAAGGAGAAACCGATTGGCTTACCTGAAGATGTAAAACAGTAAAATAAATACATATATCATCAGTATATAGCTTCATTTTCATCATATAAAGGTTCATTTTCTGTGTGTGTCTTTTTTTGGAATGCAATCTCAAAAGAAGTTTTGGATAGATCTTTACAAGACAGTAGATAAAAGAAGGTTAACTTGTCCACCTGTCCCCCGATCCCCCCTCTGGGTCTCTGATTTCTCTGGGTGTGAGAAATAAAAAAATAAAAAATAAAACTCCCCCTGTCAAGTTTCAGCCTGGAGTTAAATTACAGCTAAAAAACCTCAGTGAACAAAAAGACTTCATTCTTTCTCAGACCAGGGTGTGACCGACCTGACTGACGCCTCCAGGGAGAAACCAGACCACCGACTCCCAAAATGCTTCAGACTTTGAGAGGAGTGGGGTTGGGAGGTTGGCTGCCCACCCAACGCTAACAGAAATAATGATATAGCCCCTGTTGTTGTTTCACCTGTCTAAACTACCGTAAGGTTTTGTTGTTGTGAAAAATACCTGAAAAGAGGGAGGGTGGCAAATATTGGTCAGTCAGACACGTGAACCGTCTCCCTCCTCCCTTCGCAAGAGGGAGGCGGACAAAGAGAAGAGAAACAAAATGAAAAAGAGATTTAAAAAAAGAAAAGAAACGGAGAGGATACTATATTTCCCAGAGTATCGGTTATCCCTTCACCAGGCTTCCAGGTAAGGAATACATAAAAGTACGAGGCACGGAAAGGAGTCGTTTTTTTTCCGAGATTGAGGTATAGCACTTGGTCACTGCTGGCCAAGTCGATATATAGTATATATATCACATCTATGTATGTATGTATATATACATACATAGATGTGTGTCTATACATTACATCTAGTACAGGTAGTTAAGTCTGCGCCATTTTTCCGACTGACAAATATTGCTCCCATCCCATTGGCTCGATCCTGAGACATTTACAGTACTGAAGGCTACCGGTGCGCGTCAGAAAACAACGGTGTTCCTGATGCAAGCAGCATCACGTGAAATGAACAATAATAATAAAAACAGAGAAACAAAAAACAGTCTGTTCAGAATGAAGTGATCTTTTTGCAGATCACTGTGGTGGTGTGTGAGGTTGAGATATTCATTTGGGTTCAGTACATTCATTCTGTGTGTATTTATATATATATTTATATGTATATATAAATAGATATATACTGTTCTCTTAAGTATATTATATAGTATGAGGTTTCTTTAAAAACAGCAGTGAGACTCATTTGCAAGGAGGAGGACTTTTTCGGACAGGGGGATCCGTTAACCACATGACTAGAAACAATCAATAGAACCCAAAAGAAATAAAATGAAATAAATACACTTTCAATGGCATGCACCTCAGTAGACAAGGCCAGGCCAGACATAAAGGTTGAAATTTGATTGTGGATTGAGTCATTTTCTGGCCCATGGTGAATAACCCCTCTCAGGGGTCCAAGTGCTGTTGGAGTTTATCCTGCACAACAGTGCATTGTGTGCCAATAGTACGACTTCTACTCGGCACAGATCCATGCTTTACATGCATTACATGAAACAGAGTGCCATGGAGCACACTGCTCTCCTTCAGGATTAGTGCTCTTGGTTTAGTTAGTTGGGAGGGAAGGGGGCGGAGTCAATAAGGTAATCGCACACTTTACTTTAAGTAGTCAATTCATATTCACAGCTAGCTAAGTCATCAGTCATCACGCCTTCTGTCAAGGCTGCTTCGTAGTGCTTTAGGATCAACGCCGGGGTTCGGATCAGATCGGATGGGATCAGATGGGATGGGATGGGATGGGATGGGATCAGATCAGATCAGATCAGATCAGATCAGATCAGTGCATCTGATGACCGATCCCACTCACTCCACCCGATAACCTTTTAGACACTTCAAATGCTCGGCATTGTCAAGTGTTGGACGCATTAAATGCATGACCCCCGGCCCTACGCTGCCCCAGGGGTCTTTGTAGGGCTTTCCCCATTGGCTATACATACCTGCCAATCAAGCCAAAGGAGCTTCAAATGGGCAAATCAAGATAGGGTTAGTAAATGATTACAATAATAATTATATACTGATTGATCCATAACTTATTATGGGTTTGAGCATCTCTGGCTCTCCACATGAAGTCTAATATGTTCAATTGAAGTCAGCCGAAAACAAACTGGTGCATGCCATTTCAAAGAGGATAACCAAAGAAAGAAAATGAAATCAAATAAATAAAATGTACAATACATTTCAAAAGGAGTGAATCATTATCGTTTCATCTGAGTTGAAAGAACAGAGATGTACATTTCTCATGTTAAAAATTTCACAGACTGGGCGAGCACCAGGCAGTGTCGGAGCGAAGAGCAACATTTACCACAGAGCAAGAGTGGGCCAAAAACATTACAACCGAAAAGCTTTTTTTTGTCTCCTTCTATCTTTTCCTAATGGAAAATACTGAAAGAGTCTTTTTTTCTTCTGTGTCCTCTGAGGGATATTTATTTCTCCCTCCTGGCAAAATGCGATGATAGTTTTTCTCTCCCTGGGGAGGGAAAACGACAACTAGACTACACTACACAAAACTCAACTTGTTCAAGCTGTCAACCAGTGTTTCTGTCGAGGAGGTAATGGAGAGGAAAAAAAGAGTACGTTTGGGTCCAAGCTGCAGCTTTCTGAAAATGTTCAGACACTAAAGCTTTTTTCTTCCATCTCTCTGTCCTCGTCATGATCTCTTCCTGCTCGACATCCTCCAACACACCGAGAAGAGCTACAGCACATGCATAACCTCAAACATCTGTCTTCCTCTCTCTTGTTTTTTTATTTTAGAAAAGTGCTATTTTAGAAGTTTATCACCAAAACTTCTACCCCAACCCAACTCAGTGTTTTTTTTCTTTATTGATTAGCCGGTCTATTGACTGTGGGGCTGCTAAATCCTGCCCACAGTAGTAGCATGTCTCGTCCTCCTGTCTTTCAACTATAGGTCCCACAGGAAACGTCCATGTTTGAAACCCACATCATCAGTCTCAGTTACCCTGAGTTAAAAATGAGGAGAAAAAAATCATCCAGAAATGCGGATTGGCTTTACGTCATCAGTCATAATAATTTATAATATATTAAATATGCCTTTCCTTCCTTTGCCTCTATCAACTACCCCTCCCCACTGCAAAATGCTCCCCTCCCACCCCAAACTGACCCCGCTATAAATGCACATTGTCGGAGTAAACTGCCTTTAAAACTGAGGGAGAAGAATTCATCCAAATTCATCAGCTTGGCCGCTTCTGCCAGGTTTGATTGGAAAAAGGGTGAAAAAAGCATCAGAAATGTGTTGTTGTTAACTAAGGCTAGCTAAAGCCTTGTATGGAAACTAGATCATCAACTGTTTAGCAGCAGGGTTTCACATTCTGATCCCAGAAGGCCGCAAGCTAGCACACCAGTCTCCATCCAATGAAATGTCATTATACCCTAGCTAACCCTAGTCACCAGTTGGAGGGCAACATAGAGGTGGCTCCGGCGTTCCAGGATCAGCGGTGAGACACTGATGGAGGTTCATGAGGAAGCAGTCCGCCTTAAAAATAACTGATCCAGAATCAGAGTACCCCTCAACTTGTCCCTTGACAATAAAGGAATCCTGGAGCTGATTATGGATCAGTGTTTGCAGGTGATTTGCACCTCTGACCTGTTGCGAGGTTGTGGCTGGGCTTCAGAGACAGACCATAATAAGTGCATGATGCTAGGGCAACAATGCCGAGGTAACCTGGTCTGTAAGCGCCAGACCCAAAGTGTAGTGCAAAAGAAAGCAAAACAAAACGAACGAAAAATAAAGACAGAAGAAAAGAAGTCTATCATAGAAGTCAGTAGTATCTACGAAACTCACAAACATGCATCCCTGAATGACTTTTGTGTGTCTTTTTTCATTCAAAAAGGACGGGTTAATGTTGCTTTCGTCCACATAACGAATAAAGAACGTCTAAGGAGGAAAGAAAAGGTTTGCAGTTAAAGCGTAATGGCTACCTGGCGATAAGAGAATGGGTTTTCATTTACAACCCTGGTGAGAAATATCAATGGCATGATTAAACCTTTACAGTTGGCTTCAAACATAATAGACAGTTCACTTACCAATTTAACTAGTACTCCGTGAGAGAGGGGGGGGGGGGTTAACGGACCTTAATTTGTCAGTTTATTCAGAAGGGTTAATTTTCAACCTGCCCCTCATTTTTCCCCAAATTGGAATGGTCCACGGCCCAAACAGCATTTAGGAGCAGTAATGGGTCAGGGTATCGAGTTCAGAAAAGAGGGGGGTTGGGCTTCGAGCTGGGGATCATCAGCATGCTTCAGAAAATTTCATTAATTATCACGTAACTCATGTCTTTAGCTGCATTTGTTAAGCCCCTGGATAGAAAAGCTGAACAAATGGTTGTAGTGTCGCTCAAGTGACACCCGCTAAAAACCAGCCGATTAGTTGTTTCTCTCCAGTTTGTTTTAAGAATTCTCCTCATATTATCCCTGCATTTGTGCTCACCCAGATACTGTAAAGTAAATTGGCACAAATAAAGCCCCATCAGTTTTCAAATTACTTTAGTCATTTGTCTGAGATGTAGAACGTTTTTGTCGTTTAATCGATTGGTTTGAAATTGTCATCGAACTCTTCTTCTCCATCTTAATCGTCCTTGAGCTCGGCGGCTGCCAGCGGCGGCCCGTCGTCCCGAGGAGTGGCGGTGGGCGTGTTCTCCGACTCGGCGGCAGAATCCTGGCCTCCTCCTTCCATCCTCATCATCAGCTTGAGCTTCTTCTTTGGGGGGTTCTTCAGGGTTCCCATGCGCTCCTTGACCTTGTACTCCAGGGTGCTGTGCGGGATCCCATAGATGTTCTGGGCCTTGGACACGCTCATCTTCCCATTCATCACCACTCCTATGGCCTCTTCCAGGATCTCGCTGTTGTACTGGCGGTAACGTCCCCTCTTCTTCCTCGGCTGCTTGGAGTTGGGGTCCCCTTCCACATCGGAGGTGGAGTACGCCGGCCCGGAGGTAGAGTGGTCCACGTCGGAGCTCCAGTAGTCGGCTGCCCCGTCCAGCAGGCCTCCAAGGCTTCCGCCAAGCCCTCCCCGGCGGTTCTGCTTGGGCAGGATGGCTCTCAGCTTCCGGCTCAGAGCGTTCTCCCCGTGGCCACCGCAGCCCACCCCCATGGCGCCGTAGCCATACAGCTCTGAGGTGTGGGAGTCCCAGGAGAGATCCATGCCCCGAACCTGAGGGATCTTGAGGTCCACAGGAGGTGAGTGGCCCGGCTCTCTCTTGCTGTCATGGTGGTGGTGGTGGGCCTTGGAGACCTGGTTGTGGTTGTGGTGGTGGTGGAGGGAACTCTTGGAGGAGAAGGCTGCGTGGTGGTTGTGGTGGTTCTCCAGGAACAGAGGCAGCTCTTTGAGGTCGCCGAGGGCCCCGCTGAGGGCCCCGCTCAGAGCTCCGCTGGCCTGCTTCAGCTTCAGCAGGCTGTCCAGGTGGGCCTTGCCCCCCCAGGGAGAGGAAGAGCCCTTTTGGCCCAGCAGGGGGTGGGACTGCCCATGGTTGAGCAAGCCAGCCGACTCCAGATTAGCCAATGAGAGAGCAGCAGGCTGGCTCAGGAGGCGGTGCTTCTGGCTAAGGAGCTCTTCCTTGATGAGCAGTGAGCGGGCCAGTGGGGGCTTGAGGGAGGTGGAGCTAACGTAGTTGTCCCTCAGCCCGTCCTGCAAGCTTCTCGGCAGCAGGCCGTCCTCCTCGTCCACCTCTGGGAAAGTGCGCTCCACTTTCAGGGAATGCCTGGTTGGACAAAAAACAAGAGGAAGTGTCAGACATCTTATAACACGTTGATTCTTCACACCAAAGAATGCTGCAATGGAAAAAAGGTTCCATCCATTTGAAACGTGTGAGGAATGTGAACGTAAAGTTTCTAAGTTCAAATGTTTTCAAAAATAAGTTACAAAACATTATTTAAAATATATACTGAATATAATTCTATAAATTACCAATTACAAGTGTTGATAAAACCATACAGATAAGTCTCACAATCCTCAAAAATAAAGAATAATATTAAACCAGGAAGTCTCTCTGCAAGTACAATAGGCAAACAACTGCAAACACCTTCAGTTTTTGTCAGCACTTCATTATTAAAAGTGAATTAGTTCTTGGCTCAGTAATCACATTATAGCAGAGGTAGCAGAAGGATATTAGTCATTGTGTTGTTCTGTTTGATCTCAGTATTTATTTCTCCACAATTACTGTTCCTAAATGCACATTTTAAATGCTTAAATTGAGCATGAAGGATTGATCTTACTTAGCCCAACACTGTTTCTTAAGATGGACAATTAATCTTGCTCCGGCATTCAGACTTTATTTCCAGTCTTTCCTCTCCACTGTCATTTAATAACAGCCGGCACTCACATAGGGCTTCCTTCTGCTTTATGCTGACTTTAAGTAACTTTTAACTGCTAACCAATCATTTCCTCAGTGCCAAAAACACAACGGGAGTTGTTAGAATAGCACTGTGATGGTCCAGAGATGTGTAGAAGGTAAACCAGTCACACCAGCGAGCGAGGGGAGAGGATTATCATGGTATTACAATGACCATCCTTTACTTCTGACACCGCCAGTTATCATGTCTATTTTCATCTGTCTGTCTGTCTGTGTGTCTGCCTGTCTGTCTGTCTATTTATCTATCTATCTGTCTGTCTGTCTGTCTCTCTGTCTGTCTGTCTATTTACCTATCTGTCTGTCTGTCTGTCTGTCTGTCTGTCTATTTATCTGTCTGTCTGTCTGTCTGTCTATTTATCTATCTATCTGTCTGTCTATTTATCTATCTATCTGTCTGTCTGTCTGTCTGTCTGTCTCTCTGTCTGTCTGTCTATTTACCTATCTGTCTGTCTGTCTCTCTGTCTGTCTGTCTATTTACCTATCTATCTGTCTGTCTATTTATCTATCTATCTGTCTGTCTGTCTGTCTGTCTGTCTCTCTGTCTGTCTGTCTCTCTGTCTGTCTGTCTATTTGTCTGTCTGTCTGTCTGTCTATTTACCTATCTGTCTGTCTGTCTGTCTATTTATCTGTCTGTCTGTCTATTTGTCTGTCTATCTGTCTGTCTGTCTATCTGTCTGTCTGTCTCTCTCTCTGTCTGTCTGTCTATCTATCTGTCTGTCTATCTATCTGTCTGTCTGTCTGTCTGTCTGTCTCTCTGTCTGTCTGTCTGTCTGTCTATTTATCTGTCTGTCTGTCTGTCTGTCTGTCTGCCTGTCTATTTACCTATCTGTCTGTCTGTCTGTCTATTTACCTATCTGTCTGTCTGTCTGTCTATTTGTATGTCTGTCTGTCTATCTGTCTCTCTGTCTGTCTGTCTGTCTGTCTGTCTATCTGTCTGTCTATCTGTCTCTCTGTCTATCTATCTGTCTGTCTGTCTATCTGTCTCTCTGTCTGTCTATCTGTCTGTCTGTCTGTCTCTCTGTCTGTCTGTCTGTCTCTGTCTGTCTGTCTGTCTCTCTGTCTGTCTGTTCAATTTCAATTTCAAGAACTTTCTGTCTGTCTGTCTGTCTCTCTGTCTGTCTGTCTGTCTGTCTGTCTGTCTGTCTGTCTGCTTCCAGCATTCAGAATGAATCAAATTAATTCAGAACATTGATTTCCAATTCCCCCAGAAGAGCATCAAGAAAGTTTAGACCTCTAAAACTGTCTCAGACTTGTAAATGCTTCAGTTAACTGCATCCAAGACCATTTAAGAACTTAATAACTATAATTTAAGACATTTTCAGGACCTGAAGGCCTCCTGCGTTCTCAAGGAGTCGTATTAGTGTGCTGAAATATATGCTTAAATGGGAAGCCAAAGTGCTTCCACTTGAACTACTGCAGCCACTGTTCCTGTAGTAACTATAGCAACAGTAGCAAGTCTCTTTTAAAAACAGTCCCTTAGGTTCATAATAACAGGAAGTAGCTTGTTCAGTCAACGGTTGACGGGGGAAAGAAACTTCAGGGAAATACTGCATCCATCCATTGCAGAGGTATTCTGACGAGCTACAACTGAATGTGCGATGTGGGAGTCCTCAGCGGGGGTTCAAGACAGATTATCACAGCGGGTGGTCCTGGCCTCGTTGAAAACAATACTGGGTTAACGAGAGGCTTTGGAGCCGACCGTCTGAGGGGTTTGTTACAGTCAGCGTAGCGTCAACAGGGAGGCTCCGCCAGACATCACTGGTGGATCTGAGGATTCAACTTGATCCTGTATTTGTGGAACTAATGGGAGCTCAGTTCCCCAAAGAGGCAGATTCAAAGAGCAGCGTTTAGCAGAAGGAAGAGATCCGTGGTTACTAATCCACTCAGATTTGACCGATGTGGGTTTTTGACGGCTGACATCGATGCTTTTAGACTCATAGCCGATATTTCGTACCAATATTCAATATTTCTTAGATTTTACTGTTTTCATGCCAAAAAAGTATTCAGTATTCAGTGTTTCCCCAGATTTGTATTCTTGTCAGGGTGAAAATAATATTTATTTATTTATTGACCCTGGTCAACACATCGGTTCTGGTCAAACTGCATTTTTTATTTAGATTTAAAATTTTCCCTGGCATATCTCCTTTCCTGCTTTCCTTTCTCCTTTCCTATATATCCCTCACCAAAATTGACTATCTAATACCAGAATTTAAAACATCTCCACCAAGGCAGACTGTCAGGCCACTATTGGCCTGGCGAGATATCGGTCTAACCATATTGTGTGCTTGGGGAGGTCTGGCTGGGGAAGATGAGGTGCCGTCATTGGGGGTGGGACTAGACAGCCCCCCGCCCCCCCGGTTAATATTACATGACCTGATCATTAAAGAATCCTGGTGTGTACTGAAGTGTGGCTAAGGGCCTTAGGGCTTTCGGGGCCTTGGGGCCCTCAGGCGGGAGACCGGCTGGCTTCCTAAGGGGCTGAAGATGACGTGTTTCAATTCTGCTTCTAGTCCTGGTGCAGGAGTATTTCACCACACCGAGCTTTAACCGCTGTGCTACCAGTCATTACCCTCCTCTGTGGGAATCAAAATCGATGTGGGCTCTGACACCTCGGGCTATAGGATGCTCAAGTGATGAGGAGGTTCAGATTCATGTGTTGAGATCAGAAAGGAGAAATAATTTGAGCCATAATCCTCAAATGCGTGTGTGCTGAGGAGATGGCATACCTGAACAGGTTGTAAGCTTGTAAGTACTTTTAAATGTATTTTGTTTATCGGGGGATAGCTGACTGATCACACATCTTTCAGCATTGCCCTGCTTGCTTCACATCTCCATATGGGAGCTACCCAGTACAACCTTTAACTGGTGGCCAGTGCCCTGCAAAGCAGCACCACCAGTAGCTGTTGAAGACAGGGAGTCCAGTCTACAAGCAGACATCAACACCACCACTTTGTGTCTGCGTGTCTAGACTGTGTTAGCTTTCACCAGGATGTGGTGGCAACTTGTGACTGCCAGTACAATACTGTTTCTACTCTTGGGCCTAAATGGGCCTAAATCTCAAACTGGTTTGATGACTGGCAAAGAAAAACCATCCAAGCAGCGAGCGTTGGTCTGCTCTGCTTCACCGCAGCACCCTCGCCTCACTATGTACCACAGAGTGCATATCGAACCTTTCCTGATCCATCCATGTCTATTCCCTCTTGAAGCAAGCACCAGATATGATGGCAGGTGATTCAAACATGACTTCAAGGTAGAGTACACAGTCATCAGTAAATGGTCGCGCTGCATCGTGGAGGTTCGTCAATAAAGGCACTGATATGACAAAAAGAGAAAAGCAGTCAAGGCCTCCATCACTTTCATAAATACCTGTGCATAAATATGTGTTCATATGGCATGAAAAGCTTCAGCTGTGGAGCTGATGGGAGCCAAAGCATCCATCATCTGAACAAAACCAATAAGTAAGAGACGAAAGGTGGGAGGCGTCGACTGGGGGCGGGACGAAGGACCCACAGACATCAACAAGGAGAACTGTTTGATTGACAGGTGATCGCTGAGCACGAGCGGTAGAGATCAGGATCTCACAGATTACCACTTTAACCTCTCCACCATGTTTTGAGGCACATGACTGCGGCTCCGGGTCCGGCTGGCTCCGGGCCCGTTAATCCCGTTGTCTTACCCTTTGACCCCCAGCGCAGAAGAAGAGAAGCTGAGGGACGTCTTGAGGAGGCCGCCGCCGGCGCTGTGGTTCTTCTTGGTGGAGAGGTCCAGGACGCCATCTGAGGAGGAACACACACAAACAATGGAAATCCAATTCAAACACTTTACTGTCCTGTAAGGGGAAACAACACAGCAGGGAGGAAGTCGGTGAAACCTGTGAAATTCATCAGTCATGAGATGTTGCAGGATGAACAATTTAAGCGATGTACAGTATTTCCACTGGGAACAAATGGAGACGCGCGCGCGCACACACACACACACACACACACACACACACACACACACACACACACACACACACATCAAGGCTTCTCTATGATCAATGTGTCCCACTGCCTTAATGTTCAAAGGGAAGAAAAAGTCTAATTAGAGAAACATGAAATGCTCATTTAAAACACAACGCTCTTCCTTCCACGAACCCAGACGACCCGGTCTGTAACCGTGGTAACGGACAACCTGTCATCTAACAGGAACTGTGGTTTGTTTTCATGTGGTGCCATCGAGAGTAGGCGGGACGTTTTCACATGGTGGATCTCGTTTTGGAACAATAGGAAGGAAGAAACTGGAGGCAAAAACAATGGAAGGATTCCTGAAATGAAGTGGTGTGTGTGTGTGTGTGTGTGTGTGTGTGTGTGTGTGTGTGTGTGTGTGTGTGTGTGTGTGTGTGTGTGTGTGTGTGTGAGTGTGTGTGTGTCTGTGTGTCTGTTTCAGTGTGTGACACAAAACCTGGGAGAGTTTATTCAGGAATATGTTTGTTACTGGAATCAATCACATCAAGTCACACACACACACACACACACACACACACACACACACACACACACACACACACACACACAGGTGTAATCCCTATAGTGCAGCTCACCCTGTGCCCCCCCCCTTTAATCTTCAGGGTTTTTAGTGGTTTAATCTGAGGAGGTCAAAGAAACATGAGGTGATATTAAAGGAAAGACAGTCAGCAGATCAGATATCGATACACAGCTGAATGTCTGGAGTCGATAGTGACACTGATAACAGAATGAGAAACAATATTCTTAAAGGACAGAAGGCGACTTACTGGGCAAGTGGACCAATAATAAAATGTTACTAGAGAATCAGGTGAGCGGCGTGATGGAGCGTCCTGCCAGCAGGTTCATGAACGAGCCTCAGAACGTTCCAGAACAACGATGGAGGATCGATGCCGCCGCCCGCCGCTCACGACAAAACAGTTTGTCCACATTAGAAAAACCCAACGTGAGCATGTGGCTTAAGAAATATTAAATGATAAACTTTAAGTCAAACTAGATCTGTGTGTGTGTGTGTGTGTGTGTGTGCTCACCCTGCTGGCTGGGCTCTGGGTCGGCGTGGTTCTTCTTGATGGTGAGGTCCAGCGGGCCGTCCTGGTCGGCCATGAGCAGCTTGCTGAGGACGGGGTTCTGTGCAGAGGCAGCAGCTCCTCCTCCTCCTCCGTTACCCGTCTCCGTCCCGCTCAGGGTGCCGGCGGGCGCCAAGGCGGCGGTGGGGCTGAGGCCCGGCCCCGGGGTCGGAGACGGAGAGGAGGAGGACGACGAGGGAGGGGGGCTCGGCGCCAGCAGGGCCAGAGGGGCCAGCGGTCCGGGTGGTGGGGGCCCGGGCAGGGAGCCGGGGGCCGGGGCCAGAGACGCTGCTCTCGGCAGGCTTTGGTCCTTGATGGTGCCGTTGGGCGGGGGCGGGTCGTCCTGAGTAGTTTTTGAGGTATATTCGGCAGCGAACTGGCGGATCATTCGCTGCATGATCTCACGAGCCACTAGAGGGATGTGGGGGTCTGAGAAACTTGGGAGGTCTGGGGGGAGGGGGGGGAGGAGAGGGGGGAGGAAAAACAACAGAGGAAGAAAGACGTCAGCATCTTGATCTCCAGCTTCAGTTCATTACCTTGACACACACTCCACTGATACACCTGCAACATGTTAGGACATCAACACCTCATCAGCTGAGACGATAACTGAGCTTGAATCCAGAACCAGCAGAGATAGTCCTGGGAATACGTGACTGGGATCCCAACTCCCATCACCCCCTGCTGCGACAGCCAACCACAGCAAACCCCGGTCATTGATCTCGTTGGTTAATTCACGTAGATCAAAACATTTACATTAATCTGGCGTTGTCCCAGATACCTGCTGCTGATCTCTTTATTTGGATGCTTACATCTCCAAACCATACCACCAAATATCTAATCCTGCAGCGATCCTGAAATAATCCAAACCTCAGATACACACTCAGTCCTAATCCTCCTGCTGCTGATGGGTGAAGCACCATGTGACCAGCAGGTGGTCTGTCCTCCTGATCGACCTGTTGTCCATGTTGTTATAGAGTAGTCGTAGATTACTTCATGCCCTGCTCATTTTTATTTGACTGGCTTTCTGATGTGTGTTTAGCTACAGGGTTCAGGACCCAGTAGAACGCTGATTTGAGGTCAGTAGATTCCCTGCTGGATGGATTCGACAATAAGGCCTGGATAACAAGAAGGGCAGTGCCGCCCTAGGAGGGGTCCCTGTGGACGTCTGGCCTGGCTCCAGGTCAGTTTGGTCAGGTAAGGTTTTGTGCCCCGGCTGGAAGCGCTCCGGGGGAAACCCTGGTGTGAACTGTGTTTGCTTGGAAATGGCCGTTGTGTAACGCCACAGGCCTCGCTGGAACAAAGACAAGCGATTTGGCAGGCGGGACTTTTTGGAAAAACATTTCCTTCTGCTGTCAGCCCTGAGAGGGGAACTTCCTGAGGCAGCAGGGCGACCCGACCCAAACATCTCTGGTCCATCAGCAGGACGGAAACTTACACTACAGCAGACTAGAGGGGAAGGTGTGTGTGTGTGTGTGTGTGTGTGTTGTGTTGGTCTAGAGTCAGCTCTGCCTGGTCTGGGTGTGTCTGATTGATTGGACCAACATCTGCTACCTCGATTGTGGGCGGGGCCAGAGGCGCCGACTGCATCTTTGTAGTTTGGAATCATTTTCATAACGTTATGCTGTATTTGAGTGTATTTGTGTTAACTCACTACTACTTGACCAACGGAGCATCAACGGTTCTCCAAGCATCGTTTGTTCCTGTCGTCTTTCAAATAAAAGTTGAGGAAGTGGGAAACTCTGAATGGTTCTAATTTTGGCAGGCAGAATTATTGCTCATGAAACTAAATCACATTGGAGACGAAGAAGGAACAAATCTGATTGGCTGTTGACGACCGATGACCGTGAAATGTTCAGTTGGACTTCTGGATCTTCTGAATCAGGATCTAAATGTCGTTCTATCGTTTTAAAACAGTTTACTAAGCTGGTTCCATATGAGTTATTACTGTGCCACAATGTTAGATATATTATGACCACCTCGACCGGCAGGTCACAGGACCGGTGTGATACGATTTTATGTCGAGGAATGATGCAGCAAAACTTGAATGAGTGAAGACGTCAGGCTGATAAATACTGGAGGAGACCCTCAGGTTGGGTTGTCCTCACAGGGCATGCTCAGGCCTTCTGAGCCAGTGTCTACCATTGGACTCAACATAGCTCCCATTTGACAGAAGCCCTCCAAATAATTGATTAGGCGTTTCGGCAACTGTTCTGACTACAACAAGGCTCTGTTCACACTGAAGTATCCCAATTCACATTTCCCCTCATGTGACTCAGATCTGATGTTTTCTAATCAGTGTGAACAGCAAAAAGTTGCGTGGAGTCGCATTTTTTCAGTTCCCATCTGGACCTCATGGATCTGAGGTACAACATCAGGCCCCGAGGCATGCGACCTACATGTGACTCGTATTTGAACGCTCAAATCAGAATTTGTCAGCGTTGCCGAGCCAGCGTTAGGGTGAGATGATGAACGAAAGGAAGAAAAGACAAACAGCAACTTGACAAACCTCGGGGAGATATATATATACTATATATATACTGTATATATATACTATCTATATACTGTATATATACACAGCAATGTCCAAAAGCACCTTAGATTATACATTTGGTCTTAGATGTTTGTTTCTGCTCTTTATAGTAAATGTTTTCATTTCATTATTTTTGAAAGCTTCTTGACTTTACGGATCGTTTTACATGTGAAGACCTTTGCAGAGTTCTATATATACCTGTATATATACCTGTATATATACCTGTATATACAGGACTCTGCAAAGGACTAAAACAACAATCCAATTATGTTGCTAGTCATCACAATTATCAACCAAGAGTCTTTTTTCTTTTCGGCGGAGGAACAACATTATTTCACTGCATCTTCTATCATCTTCGTCATCCTCTTCACACTATTGTTCTGGAGGCACTCGAGTCATCAGATGTGTTCCTGTAGTTGTGTGTTGTTCAGGCAGAAATAATGTAAATGCTGACGAGTGGCTGGATTTTGATTTCGTTCAAACCGGTCCGATGATTCTCCAAGTCAAAACTCAGGAATTTAAAAGATTTATTTATTTGGATAAAAAGGAGCGATGGGAACATTACAGTGACAATGTGAGAGTGGTTTCTAGAAGGAATAGAAGGTGTGATTGGTTTTCAGCGGACATCTCAACTCCCTGTTACATTTCGCCTCTCCGCCTACGCGCCTCCATCCAGCCCGCCGCTGGCCGGGTCAGGACTCTCTCTTGACGTGGCTCAGCGGTGTCAGCAGTCGCTACCAGCAGAGGTGGAATTACTTCACTCCGGGTCGAGTGCTGCTCCTTCAGTCGAATGTTACTCAGGCCAGAAAACAGAAAATCACCCAAGGAAACTTGAAAAAGCACTGAAGAATGAACTCCAGTATTTTGTGACTTTCAAGTGGAAAACATTATTGTGTGCATATTGGAAATCTTCCCCCAAAATGTTATAAATTCCAAATCGCTGAGAGGTCCTTGGATGATCCGATGGCTTCTTATCCCCCCAAGGCTTGGATGAAGCTGTTAATCATTGGATCATAATCAATTAATCATTGGAGAAGATGTTGTACTGCACATGACAGATCTCATTAAACTCACTACCTGCACGTCTAAAAATAAAACGTATTAATACATCAAAAATCATCAGGTCCTTCAGTAACGTAAAGGACAGGTACTCTCCATTTCAACTTTTTAAAGATACTCCAATATCCAGATGGGTTGTAAATACTTCTAACATATATATTAGATTAGATACATGAGACATATTATATATACTTCGTTTCACTCGAGGCACCCGAGATTATTTTAGATACATTTGGTCTTTTACATTTATGCTCTTTATAGTTTTTTTTTAATATTTAGAAACTTTTAATTTCATTATTTTTTAAAGCATCTTCGATTTTGTGCCTAAGACTGCACAGTACTGTAGATGAAATGCGTCAACAATCTTCCTCTTTACTATTAAATGAATGGAGATGGAGACTTGACGGCTTGAAGGTTTTCCTCCCTGGTGCCTCCTAGTCCTGAGTTCTCCCCGTACAGGACACGTCTTTCACGGAGAAGAAATCCTTCCTGCCTTTTCCCTCCTGCCACTTCCCTACCATGCTGTCACTCTGGGAACAAAGAGACGTTTGTTGCAGCCGTTGGAGGGTTCAGTGGGTTCGACTCCTGACCTCCTTCCTCCTGGCTGCTGGTACTGAAGCTGTTTTCAGTGTTCAGCTAAAGGCCTGTTATGAGACCCTGGGACTCCTTGTGTTGATGATGTAGTAATTTAAGCTCATTGAAGATTCACTTACTGTTACTGACCTCATTTTAAATGACACTAATTGGATAAAGTCTAAAATAACGTACATGAAATCAGACTAACTGGTTCATTACTCGGCTACAGGGTTAATAAAGCATCTTGTACACACGGACTGTTCAAGTTCCTGATATTCACAGATACAAATATGTAATAATGTATTTACTGCTTGAAGTTGAATTATCCATCCCGCCATTCAAGATTCAAGATTCAAGATTCAAGGAGTTTAATTGTCACATACACACACGAGGTGTGTAGTGAAATGCAAAGTGGCAATGCTCAGCAGAAATGTGCAAAATAACAGGTTCACACTATTTACAATAGACCAACACAATATTTACAATATTTAAGAGCTCTATATAAAAAAACAACACAATATTTACAATAAGAGCACTTTATAAAAAAATATAGTAAAAAAAGGGAAAATTGTATGTGTAATATAAATTATAAATTATGTGTAGTCTTTACCTAAGTGTGTGTGTGCATAAGAGGGGCAGTGTGTGTGTCTTGGTGGGGGCCCTGGTGAGGTCAGAGTTCACAGTCCTGATGGCCTGAGGAAAGAAACTCCGTCTCAATCTCTCTGTTTTGGCAGCGTGACTACGGAGGCGCTTGCCTGACCGCAGCAGCTGAAACAGTCCGTTGTTGGGGTGGTGAGGATCCTTCATGATCCTGCAGGCTCTGGTTCTGCACCTCCTGGTGTACAAGTCCTGCAGGGTGGGGAGTGTAGTTCCAATAGTGCGCTCAGCCGAACGCACTACTCTCTGCAGAGCCTTCCTGTCCTGAGCGGAGCTGTTGCCAAACCAGGCAGTGATGCTTCCTGTCAGGATACTCTCCACAGCTCCAGAGTAGAAGGACTGAAGGATCCTCCGGGAGACTTTGAATTTCCTCAGTTGCCTGAGGTGGTAAAGGCGCTGCCTCGCCTTTCTCACCAGAGTGTCAGTGTGTGTGGACCATGTCAGATCTTCGGTGATGTTGACTCCCAGGTATTTATACCTGCTCACCCTCTCCACAGTATTCCCATTAATCCCCAGTGGTGAGTACGTCCTCTGTTGTTGTGTCCTCCTAAAGTCCACAATCAGCTCCTTAGTTTTGGTGACATTCAGGAGGAGGCTGTTGTCCTGGCACCAGAGTGACAGATCAGCAACTTCCTCCAGGTAGGCCTTCTCGTCGTTGTTGGAGATCAGGCCCACCACCACTGTGTCATCCGCAAACTTAATGATGGTGTTGGAGCTGAACCTGGCCACACAGTCATGTGTGTACAGGGAGTACAGTAGGGGGCTGAGGACGCAACCCTGGGGGGATCCTGTGTTCAGGGTGAGGGGGTTGGAGGTGTGTCTACCCACCCTGACCACCTGGGGCCTGGCGGTCAGGAAGTCCAGGATCCAGGCACACAGGGGGGTGTTCAGTCCCAGCTCAATCAACTTGCCAGCCAGTCTGGTGGGGACTATGGTATTGAAAGCTGAACTATAGTCAATGAACAGCAGTCTCACATAGCCCCCCTTCCGGCTGTCCAGATGAGAGAGTGTGGTGTGCAGTACCTGGGAGACAGCATCATCCGTGGATCTGTTGGGACGATAAGCAAACTGCAGCGGGTCCATGGAGCAAGGGAAGAAGGCGCAGATGTAGTCCTTAATCAGCCTCTCCAAGCATTTCATGACCACCGAGGTGAGGGCCACCGGTCGGTAGTCATTCAAGCATGCTGGAGAAGCATTCTTGGGCACAGGGACAATAGTGGATCTCTTGAAGCAGGCGGGGACCACAGACTCAGCCAGGGAGATGTTGAATATAGTGGTGAACACTGGAGCTAGCTGATTAGCACAGGTCTTCAGTACTCGTCCAGATATGCCATCTGGACCAGCAGCTTTCCTGGTGTTCACCCTCGTCAGAGCCCTCCTCACACTGTGCTCGGTCACAGAGAGTGTGTGTTCATCCCCAGCGGTAGAACTCACTCCGGTTGCGCTAACGGTGATGTTGTTAGCCGGCGAGCTAGCGCTGTTGTTGCTAGCCTCAAACCGTGCATAGAATGAATTCAGGTCCTCCGCTAGGGATGCGTCGGCACTCACAATTGCGGGGGGTCTGCCCTGGTAGTCCGTTATAGTCCGTAGCCCCTGCCATAGGCGTCTGGTGTCGCGCTGCTCCATCTGCGACTCCACTCTGTCCCTATACCTCCTCTTGGCCTCCTTCACCGCCCTTCTCAGTCCATAGGACGCTGCCTTGTGCTCGTCCATGTTGCCGGATACAAGACCGGAGTTATAGGCAGCAGTGCGGGCATTCACTTTCATGTTATTTAATTTTATCAAGTAAAAGGACGACAAGAACATCGGACATCAGCTCCGTTTGTGGAAAATACATCTGTCTGCTGTATTGCTGTAAATTCCCTGATTTCCCAGAGAATTGATCACATTCCCAGACTGCTCCTGTCTAGAATACACTCAATGATATTCCCGAAATTCCATGACCAGTGGGAATCCTGGTGATAAGTAATGATATTACTTTTGAACTGAGAGTGTGTGTGTGTGTGTGTGTGTGTGTGTGTGTGTGTGCGTTACCTTTTCTGTGGAACACAGCATTGAGGAAGTCTTGGGCCTGTCTCTCCAGCCGGCTGAACCGAGACTGTTCCTGTTTGTAGTCGTCACACTCCGACAGCACCTGGCTGCCTCCGCCGTTCCCTACCGCGTGGTCCTGCACACACACACACACACACACACACACACACACACACACACACACAAAGACACAGATCAGTAAGTAAAGGTGAAGTCTGTCATAAAATAGCCTCTCACACGTCCAACATTACACTAATAAACTACAGTAACTACAGTGTCGACATTTCACATCCCTCACAAAATCCACTATAGGACCATTTTCATTGCAAATCCTGAAGCTTTTTAAAGGATAATCAGAAACTTAAAGGTAAAATCCCCTCTGATCACCTCCCATGTCAGATCTCATCAATCTGTCATGTTCAACACATAACACGTTTACTTTTCTGTTGTTCTGACATTCCCTCAACCTGCCTCGTCTACTTCTACTTCAATTAGTCAGTTCCTACATTTCCCAGAATGCCTTTCAGCAACCCCCAGAACTTGCTTGCTTTCCGCTATGAGTTTTGCATGTAGGTTAGCAGGAGAGTGAGTTTTTACAATCGAGAAAAAGTGAACGCACTTAAAATGCAGCATATCTTGTGGCTGGCTGCATGAGAAACTGCAGGAGATTGAATCAGAAAATAAAGTGACGTGTCTGACCGTGAACCACAGACGGATCTGACACTGACGCTAGACTGGTAAACGTCTGCTACAATAATTCGTTCTCCTCTTGTTTGGCCAATTCATAAATAATGTCTGGTATATGACGTCGATATTGGACCAAAGTCACCCGACGGCACAGTGCGACAACTTAATTGGCTTAGCTAGCCAAGTGCACTGGCTAATTATTAGTGTAGCTTGTGTTGCACCTATCCAGCAAGGCTGTTACAGTGTTAGCCAGCTAGACGCTCCTCTTACACATCGCTAACGTTTCAATTAACCATCGTGCTGTGTTAACTCCAGAGTCACACTTATGGAGCTTCGCCCGGTTTTAGCCCGCGCTACAAAACACTTTATTAGCAATTAGATTCACAGCTCACGCCGTGTTTCACCTTTTAACCAACTTAATTTCTAATGATTATCACAAGAGATACACTGCTTTTCATCATTTACAATCTCGGGCCACATTTAACTGAAAGTACCGCGCTCGTTTGTTGATAATTGATGTATTATTGTGAATATAGTAAAGACGAGAGGAAACTGTGTTGATTTATTCTCACAAACTGGGAGTTATCCAAGAGAGAGCCTGGAT
>JAXDDX010000160.1:0-7500 GCA_034670405.1 Hoplostethus atlanticus | reverse complement strand
ATCATAAGGAATAAGTGTCACATCCCGTCTCCCCTGTACGATGTTCACATCTCAAATAAACCGGAACACTAGCAGGGCGGCCATGTCAGGAGGAGGAGTTGGTTTGACTGTGATATGACTGGTGAACGAGTAGAGAGTGATCTGATTGGTTGATTGACAGATGGGTGGGTTGTATGTGTGTGTGTGTGTGTGTGTGTGTGTGTGTGTGTGTGTTCTAATAAAGTCATTATTATTCTACTCAGATGGTTTTGTATCTGATGAAAACACAGAGAAGCACTCGGCACTGGAGGAATCTCACTACTTTACACCCATGACACTGACACCCCTCCCCCCCAACACACACACACACACACACAAATCATTATGTGGCGCTCCTTTCTCCGCTAAATTACGATCAAGACCACGATAGCTGAACACAAATAACAAGTCTGTGTGAGGGAGAGGAGGAGGAGGAAGAGGAGGAGGGAGACAAGGAGGAGGAATAGGAGGAGGAAGAGGAGAAGAGGTGGAAGAAAAGGAAGAGGAAGAGCAGGAGGAAGAGGAGCATAAGGACAAGGAAGAGAAGGAGGAGGAAGAAGAGAGACAGGTAGTGAGACAGGTAGACTTACTCACCTTGACTTTGTCACGTCTCAAGCAGCAGAAGAGACAGTTCTGGTCCAAGGACCAGTCGGACACCTCCTCCGGCTCGCAGTCTGGGGGAGAGACGGCAGGGTTACATCCACACAAACTCCAACTCCCACAATCCTTCAGTGCACCAACTCAATCAATGCACCTGCTACCTTGAACGGACTCACTCCCTCATCACTAGGGTCAGACAGATATATCAGCCAGTCAGCGATATGATGACATGATATGATTCTCACTAGTTTCTAAATAGTTCAATTACAAATCAGAGCAGAGGCCAAAGGTGAGTCCGGTTTTGTGGATGAATGGATGCAACGTTGTAGAGAGGGGGAGGAAGGGGGAGGAAGGGTGAGGAAGAGGAAGAGGAGGCGTAAAGATAAGTCAAGGTCATGGTAATGTTTTCCATGGAGCTCATCACTGTGTAATTGGTCCTTAGGGAGCTCTATTCACATGAAGGCGTCTGTATCACACCACAACATGGTTTTAAATGTAATCTTTCCTTTTGCAAGAAATTTGTGGAGTTTTGCATTTTGTGTCTCTTCTCTGATTTGTGTTTAGAGGTTTGACAAAATCAGGTTCAGTTTCAGAAAATGTGTGGAAAGATGAAAGTCCAGTCCAGGATTGGGTATCGAAAAATATGACGGTGCGACTGAGTATCGAAAACTGTTGGAAAAAACGGTGGCAGATTTGAATACTTTGCGGTCCTCGTTGATGGAAATGCTGTTTTCATGTATTCATGGTTGGATTTCTTTGGTTTCCAAACTGACGTCCTGACATTTCATAAAAGACACTTTGGAATTGGACTTTATTTTCTCCTGCTCCTATTCTGTCATTTAATGACATCATTGAAATTACACTTTATTTTCTTATATTCTGCTTATATCTGCTTATGACATGTTTACAGAAATGTTTACAAATAGTAAAGATACTAGTTATAATCATTCATAAAAATCATACTTGGCTGATAAACCAATAAGGTTTTCATTTATCGATAAAAGTATTGTGGTGCTCGGTTTGAAACGATACCCAACTCTAATCCAGACTCAGAGAGGAATCAACAGCCGGTCTGCTACAGGCGGAGAAATAATTCACTCTTCATTACAGTAAATGATTAAATTAGAACAACAAATAAGTTGACGGGCAGGTAGGCGGCGCGGAGACCATCCAGAGGCGTGATTGACAGGTGAGTTCAATTTGATATTGAGTAAAACATCACCTGCAGACCACCGAGCACTGCATGGGCGTGTACAGTGTGTGTGTGTATGCACGCATGTGTATAAGTGTGTGTTTTCTATTGTGTGTGTGTGTGTGTGCGCGCGTGTGTGTGTGTGTGTGTGTGTGTGTGTGTGTGTGTGTGTATCTGGTTGTTTTCATGGTTTCTGGAGCCACAGTGTGAAAGCGAAAAGGGAAGAAGAAGCAGTTTTTCCAGAAGGCGATATTCTGGATTATTATTACATATGGCTATATATATTATTGATATATTATGACTATATATATTATTGATATATTATGACTATATATATTATTGATATATTATGGCTATATATATTATTAATATATTATGACTATATATATTATTGATATATTATGGCTATATATATTATTAATATATTATGACTATATATATTATTGATATATTACATACTATATATATTATTGATATATTATGACTATATATATTATTGATATATATATATATATATATATTATAGATATATTACATACTATATATATTATTGATTATATATGACTATATATTATTGATATATTACATATGACTATATATATTATTGATATATTACATACTATATATATTATTGATTATATATGAGTATATATATTATTGATATATTACATACGATATATATTATTGATTATATATGACTATATTGATTATATATGACTATATATATTATTGATATATTACATATGACTATACATATTGATATATTACATATGACTATATATATTATTGATATATTATGACTATATATATTATTGATATATTACATACTATATATATTATTGATATATTATGACTATATATATTATTGATATATTATGGCTATATATATTATTAATATATTATGACTATATATATTATTGATATATTACATACTATATATATTATTGATATATTATGACTATATATATTATTGATATATTACATACTATATATATTATTGATTATATGTGACTATATTGATTATATATGACTATATATATTATTGATATATTACATATGACTATACATATTGATATATTACATATGACTATATATATTATTGATATATGACTATATATATTATTGATATATTATGACTATATTTATTATTGATATATTACATACTATATATATTATTGATATATTACATATGACTATATATATTATTGATATATTATGACTATATATTATTGATAAATTATGACTATATTATTGATATATTACATACTATATATATTATTGATATATTATGACTATATTATTGATATATTACATACTATATATATTATTGATATATTACATATGACTATATATATTATTGATATATTATGACTATATATATTATTGATATATTATGACTATATTTATTATTGATATATTACATACTATATATATTATTGATATATTACATACTATATATATTATTGATATATTACATATATTACAGGCCGTTTTGGGATTTGTTAATTAGCACCAATTAGCAGGCCGGCTGGTTGGTAAAGTCTTATGAGCAGATGAGCAGACTGAAATACAACATATTATTATTATTAGATTGTTACCATGGTGCCTGCAGATGACTTTAAGATCCGTTCACATGAGATTACTATTATGTGTCATGAATCCCCTGAAACACATTCTCATGGACAGTGAACATCTCTGACACCATCAGGGCAACAGATTTGTTTGTTTGTTTGTTGCTTCCTGATTTAGCAAAGCAAAATGCATCGAAAACTTCCCACCGCCGCCTCCGTTGATCAAGACAGAAATTGTGCATGTAGAAGAAGAAAAAACCCCAAACAAAATAAAGCTGAAACCACAGAGTTTGATTTGGGATCATCAGGTGATTTTTCCTTAATAAATGATGTCAGGTCAGATTGGTCCTGTCAGGTTCTGAGTTGAGAAGAATCTTTATTATCCGTCTCAGATTATCTAGAACGTCTTGTTCTTGTCTTCTTCATGCTTTGGCAATGTAAATGCATTTTATCATGCCATCACCTATAAAACATTTTAAATTGAATCAACTTGAGAGGAAGGGGAGCGGCGATGGCGGGGGGGGGGGGGGGGGGCTCTGTCGACTTGGTTACAGCTGTTGCCATGGCGCTACACTTCCTTTAAAAACCCTCAAAAACAACAGGGGGGGGGGCTGAATCTGTGTGGTTATTGTTACATACTACTCCCTTTAATACAGTAAATCAGACCTGTCTGTCTGTCTGTCTGTCTGTCTGCCTGTCTCTCTCTCAAGTCAAGAAGCTTTATTCTCATGACATTTTGATAAAACATGTCAAAGCGGAAAGTCATTAATATAAATAATAAATTAAACAATAAATAATAATAATGATAATACAATAAATACACAACTATAATAAAATATAATAATAATATAAAAAAGGTTCTCTCTCTCTCTCTGTCTCTCTCGCTCTCTCTCTCTGTAATGGAAAAGGTCAAAGGTCAGCTGTGTTTGAACCCTGTGGTTGTGTGACTTACAATATCCCTGGGAAGGCTCCAATTAGCTCCAAACCCACTGCTAACGTGACCCCCCACCCTCGCACTCAAGTGTGTGTGTGTGTGTGTGTGTGTGTGTGTGTGTGTGTGTGTGTGTGTGATGCATGAGTGAAAATGACATAGACATGCCAGAAAAATTCTAAAAATGCCTGAAGTTGGTGGGGGAGGAGTCACATGACTCCAGGACGCCATGTTGACCTCGTTTCTCTGGGTCGAACGAGAGAGAGAGCGAGAGAGAGAGAGAGCGAGTACATCAGATTGGTATCAGATGGCCTTCATGACCCTTAAACTGTGATGTTATTAAAGGTATTAATGGAGCGGCGACATGTTGCAGGCTTGGATATCCTTGTGTCTGCCTGCTTCCTTCCTCTGTGACTCCATTTTTAATTCACTTTTGAGACTTTCATTTTATTTGTGACCGTTTCATCTGTGAAGATCTTCATGATCCTTCGTGAAAGATGCTTATTATTTTTGGATTGTGTGTGTGTGCATGTATGTGTGTATATTAGTGTATAGTTTTTTAATGCAACCCTTTCATTTGCATTCATACTGAGGTGTGCGTGTGTGTGTGTGTGTACCTTGGAACAGGGTGATGTCTTTGACTAGTCCCGGCCCAAACAAGCCTTCCAGGATGCTTTCAAAGCCTGCAGAGGAGAGAAGAGATGTGATGTTAGTCTGGGGTCATGTGATGTGATGTGATGTCATCACCAAACCAAAATCATAGAAAAAATAAAATAATATTTTAAAATATTTTTTCCCCTCCATCAAATATCTTTATTTCAAAGGGATGGAACAAAAACGGCAAAGTGTTTCTTGTAGGACATATATTTCTGACACACAGCATGTTGGTTAAAACCTTTATTCTGAAGAAATCATGAGTGTGAATGTTCTGGTAACGCCACCAGGACCGGGGCTTAGCAAGTCATACACACAAAGGCTGCACACACACACACACACACACACACACCTACATAGACAAAAGTGTAGAGGCGTTTATTAGTCACATACACATAAAAGACACATGCACACACACAATACACAAGGGAGTACAAGTGCTTATTAGGTGCGCACACACACACACACACACACACACACACACACACACACACACACACCACACTCCCTTTTCTTCTGAGCTCTTAAAGCAAATGAGCGTTTTACCTAATAATACAGCGAGCTAATGTCACTCACTTTTTATTAACTGTAAACACACTCTTTCAGCTGTTGCCTGGCAACGGCATATAGAGAAACGCAAATACATATCTCCAACCCCCTCCTCACACACACACACACACACACACACACACACACACACACACACAGAGAGAGAGAGAGTTGAAGCGCCGCCACTTGTCTCCATACCAAGCTGCAGGTCTGAGGCCAAATGACTGAAATTCCCAATAAAGCCTCAGACTGACAAATAGAGTCATATATCACCATTATTAATAATCGTGTAATTCTTCAATATTAAAGTGTTTGTAATATTCCCGGTCTCGTCTGAACGGGCCCATGGGACCAAAGCCAGCCTCTGGAAGGGTTCGAGCACAGTCGGAGTGAGAACTAGGTTTTGTAGCTGCTACTTTGAGAAATACTGTACTTCAAAAAGTGTGTGTGTGGGGGGTGAAAATGTATGTTAAGGTTAATACAATAATTGTTTCCTGGAACCAAAACGAATAATTGTGATTAATGATCACAATATTTAGCAATACAATCATTCTGGAACCAATTCAACCCATTAACACTAACACTGGTCCGTCTGACTTCAGCAGTGACGTGAAGACGCTTTCAAAAACAATGAAATGAAAAGTTTCTCAATGTCAAACAATGACTGAGAACAAAATCTAAACACTGAAAACAAAACCAGAGGGTCTGATGACGACAACAGAAGGAGCTTCAATTCCTAGATCACCAATAACCACCCAATAACAAGGAGGTCAAAGGTCAAACCACATCGCCCCGACAGGAGGGGGAGAAGAGGATCTGATGACATCATTCATTATATTAGTGCTGCGTGCTAATTGACCAGATGTGTGGCGGTGGGAGTGGGTTCAAGGTGTGTGTGTGTGTGTGTGTGTGTGTGTGTGTGCTGTCATAAAGACGAGAATCCTGTTTGTAGATAGTCTGAGAAAATCACCAAGAAACAAACAGCTGAGACTGAGAGGGACGATCGACCTGCAGCTCCACTGTCTCTCCCCGCCCTTGCTCAAATTACTATTACACACACACACACACACACACACACACACCGGTACATCACAAAGTTCCCTTAAACCTGCCCATGCAAAATTCATGCTGCCTACAAAGGCGACTTTGATAACAAAAAATCGAAAGCTTCAAAGAATTTTCAAAAGCTCCAATTTCTCCCCTGGTCTCCTGCTGCCGACATGCAGGGAGATGCAGCTTCCCTTTCAAGTCAAGGGGGAAATAATTAGGCTGCGGCGCCGCGGCGCTGCGGCGCTGCGGCGCTGCATCGGTGTTGAAAGTGGAAGTTACACGGGGCCCGTGCTCCTCAGGACGCAAGATGGACGGACGTTGGTTATTTAAAGGGACAGACAGGCCGAAAGGAGAGGACGGATCCCTGCAAGGCCAGGGATGTGATTGGACAGATGAGACCAGGGATGTGATTGGACAGATGAGACCAGGGATGTGATTGGACAGATGAGACCAGGGATGTGATTGGACAGATGAGACCAGGGATGTGATTGGACAGATGAGACCAGGATGCGATTGGACAGATGAGACCAGGGATGTGATTGGACAAATGAGACCAGGGATGTGATTGGACAAATGAGACCAGGGATGTGATTGGACAGATGAGACCAGGGATGCGATTGGACAGATGAGACCAGGGATGCGATTGGACAGATGAGACCACAGTGAAAAAGTCTCCCAAGCCACCGGCAAAAAGCTTGGAAATGTAGGTCATTAGTGAACAAACATGGAGCCCAAAAGACAGAACAGACACCACACACACACACACACACACACACACGCACACACCACACCACCACACACACACACAGCTGTCCCCAATCTCTGAAATCTCTGTTGTGCCACTTCATTTTACTTCACACAGTTCAGCAGCACAGCCATGAGAGCGTGACACAACCAGGGTCACACAACACCACACCCACCCCAACAAACCACAC